>KZ505682.1:483156-498763 GCA_002844005.1 Limosa lapponica baueri | reverse complement strand
CTGCATTGTGCTCAGTATAAAAGCTGAGGGATCAAAGGGTCAACTCTCTTCCTTCAATAGCTGATGTCCAAGGAGGACCCTGTCTGTTTGTCTGCTGGTGATGTGATCATCATCCTGGGAGCTTGATACAGTTTTGTATAATACTGTATACTTTTTTTCCCCCCTTTTTTTTCTTTTCTTATTATTATTTCATTATTTATTAATATTTTCATTAAAGTAGTTTAGTCTTTTTCTGAACTCATAAATCTCTTTTATCTCTTCCTCTCCTCTCTTTTTCTTAGAGGGGGGAGGGAGGGACCATCTGTTGTTCCGATTGGTCAATCTGGTCAAAACCATGACACCAGTCCTATCCAGTTGAATATGTGTTTGAGTCATCCCAGTAGGAGCCTGTTAGTATCATGCATCACATTGCCTTCTCTTCCACTCCTGTGATGGTCCCTTTCAGAAAAATGCCCACATTTTTGATACTCCCCTATTCTCTGAATCTGCTCTGTGGATAGCCTATCAATTTCTCTCATGTAAACCTGCTTCTTCTGCTGCTGTTCATATGAAATTCCTCCCCTGCATGTTCTTCCTTCTGTTTGCATATCATTCTGCATTTGGCCCTCTTTTTCATGATTTTCTGTCTGTCATCCTTATGCTACCTTCTCTTTCATCCCTTGCCTATTTTCATAATATCTTCTTCTCCACCCTCTTTTGAGAAGACCTGCTTCATAGTTCTCATGTTCTATTTCCCCCTAGCGCAGCCAATCTCCTCCTCGGTGATATCTTTCCTCTTGAAGCTTTCTTCTTCTCTTTCTTTTGTCCTTACATTCTTCCAGATGTAATCCATCTAAGCCAGGGATCCTTCTGCTCCTCTTATCTAGCAAGTACCTCTCAGTCTTGGGTTACCTTGGGTTACCATCTTCTGCTCCATCATGATGATAAATCTCTTTTGAAGTCTTGCTATTCTCTCCAGCTGCATTTAAGTCTTGGGTCTCATAATTTGTTATATTCATCAGGCCAAACTGCTTACAGAAATGGTTTGTGCCAGATACCCGTGCAGAGACAGAGGAGTTGCCTCTGCACCCTCTTGTGTTTGTCATGCCAATCTGTGGGTCATCACCACTTCTCTCTCTCTGTGTTTTGTCACTGCCAGCTTCTTACTTTTCATTTGCCTAAAAAAAAGAAAGGACAAAACCCCCCAACCTCTCTTTTATGGTCTTTGCTTTACTAGTTACATTTCACAAAATGGAGAGTGAATGTCATAATTACGGAAGTTATGCTTCTTTCCTCATGCATGACAAAAGTGGCTGAATTCCTGTTTTAAATGCAAAATTCAACCTTATATTAACTGTGGAAACTCGAGCTGTATAATTAGTTGGCAACTTTTGTAAAATTAAAAGGAAATTGTATGCAGATGTCAGTTATTAGCATCTGATTCAATATTATACTGTAGGGGAACAAAAGGAAAAGGATGGATCCAGGAAGATCTGATGTCAGCTGGCTAGTACTGGTCTATACAAGTCCATTGCTAGGACACTTTTCTTCTACTCAGGACACTGTCAATAAAATTGGAAAGATTTTTCGAGAAACAGCAGTTTTCGTCATCAAAAATATCTGAATGTGTTCAAATGCAAACACCTGTATCCATTAAATTAATGAGACTTAGAAGAGTATGAACTGGATGGTCTACAGTTTTCAAGAAGGTTCCAGCTTCTCCCATTTAAGCACCAGATAAAGATTAGATTTTGGGGAGGCACATCCATTCACAGCATGTGCCAGCCAGTCATAGCTCCCAGTCAAAAGACACTGCTTAGTCCCTGCTGAATCTGAATGACAGGGGTTGTGTATCAGGCCAGAGAGAAACTGGTGTTCCAGAAAAGATGCTTTCACCACAAGCTTATGTATCTATGTCTGGTTTGGTGAAAACCAAAGGTCCAGATTTTCATATAGCCCCTGTTATTTGAAAGTAACCTCGAAGTGGTAATTTCAAGAGTCATTCCTCATAATGCTGGTTCTAAATTTTAAACCAGGTAATCCAAAATGATCACTCTTAGAAGGCAACTGAAGTAACTATTTTTTCCTGTTAAGTATTAGAATTCACCTGCATGATTAATTTCAAATAACCATTTCTACAAATGTTTAATAAAGCCAGCATTTCCAACAGATCCATTTGTTAAATTTCATTCTTCCCACCAACCAACACAAATTTTTGCATTATTTTATTGAACCTCACACAGTTTATTGCTTTAAAAATTCTTTCATTTCAATTCTACTGCAGCGAGACATGCGGCCCTCTTTGTAGGAAGTATAACATTTGCACTTTTATGACTGAGTATGAAAATTCTTATCACCCTCTGTTTTGCCTTACTTTTGCCTTTTTTCTTACCGAGCAATCTGCTTTCGCTGCTGCAGGAAGCTCTCTGTACCAATTTTGCATTTGACCTTTTTCATAGTGCAGGTTACTCATGCCAATTAGGAGTGCTTCTAAGGACAGCACTTTGTGTGGCGATTTAAACTGTAAATTAATTCTGCTTCTTGAATCACTGTTAGAGCATCTTACAAAGATTTCTCCACTGATGAGAGAGGAGGTGTACATTTGCTAGTGAGTAAGCAGCATGATAAGGCCTCTGAGCCAGCAGCGTTGCTCATGGGAAGGAGATGCGATGCTGCGGGATGAGGTGCTGACCTGGGTGACAAGCCATAATTTTCAATCCAGATTTCCAGCAGATCATGTGCTTGCGCCTTCCTTCCCTTTTCTAGCATTTTCAGCCCCTGTGAAGAAATTCAGACATTTTCTGGATTGCTATACAAGGAGTTTCACATTTATTTTCTTCTCTTCCATGAGCTTCTTCCCTTGGAATGGAGTTTTGAGGGGAATTCAGAGGAGAGAGGGCTTCTGTGAGGGAGCAAGGTGATAATTGGTGTGATCACTGATGACAGAACCAGGTGTTTCAGTGAGGTTTCTGGTCTGTTCAACCACAGAGTCTTAAACTCCGTAGCAGGGTAATACAGAAATTCTCTCAGATTCATGGATGTTACAGATGGAAAAGTCGTATTCGGTCATCTGGTTCATCTTTCTGAGAGCACAGGGTTGTTCAGCAGGACATATGTTTCTAATATTTTGTCTAACCTATTTTTATAGGCTAGGTGATGAATCATGGGGCTTACACCATTCCCAAAGGAACAATATTCTGTGGTTAATCAAATTTCAATGCTGGGAAGATTTTTTTCCTGCTATAGATTTTCCATTTCTTAATTTTATTTCATTACACTTGCTTATCTCTTCTAAACACTTCCTCTCAGCTTTTGTATTTAAGCTCTTCATCTGTATCATTGCTCCTATCAGATCATGGTATTTTAAACAGGGCAAGTGGTTGAACCTATCTTTATTTTTGCCTGGCACGTTGCCTTATAAAACCCAGTGTTCATTAGTGTATCATTTAGCCATTTTTTTTATACTCAGACAAATGTTTTGGAAAGTTTCTGAGAACTGTGTGAAGCAAAAATACTCATGTTCCCCTCCATGTTAATATAAGTAATAGAGTCATTCAGTGGAAGCTCTGCACACTCATGCTTTGAAGCAGGGCTTTGAGATTTGGCAGGAAGGGTGGGTGCTTACAACCAAAATGTGCCTTTTGCCATCACTGCAAAATGTATTTTACAGAAATGATAAACTTAAAATAGGAGTTGGTTCTCAGGAGCACAGTGGGGACTCATCAGAGTTTGCCTGTTGGGTCTCCAGTGTGGAAGATGCTCTGTCCAGCCAGGGGTGCTGTATGGCGAGGAGAGCGATGAGAAGAGAAAGAGAGGTCTGAGCTGGGAAGGAGACAAGAGCATCAACAAAAACAGTATAGGGTAAGCATAGGAAGGAGTACAAAACTCCATGCTACATGGTCCCCTCCAGAACCTGGCACACGATAACCATTAGAAAGTCATGTTCTTCTGTATGCTATGGAGATGGGCACTTGTATTTTGACGTCCTAGTTTTGCAGACTTAGATTTTACTTTCAGACTTTATTTGCTTGTCCCCTAAGTAGCTCTGTTCCCATCTCTCACCTCCTGTACCATGTTCTCCTAAACACCTTTCTACCCAAATGTTTTCCCCTTCTAGTTCCCTATCTGTCTCTGCAACCTGTACATTTATGTTACCTCCGCCCCAGCTTGTGTTCCTCTTCCTTTCCATGGCAACAAATTGTGTATGTCAACAAATTTAGGGCTGTATTCTTTTGTTTGGTACCATGAAAGTCCCAGAATGACTGATTTGTACATAGTGATTGGAATCACGACTACTATTATTTCAGTAACTATCAAGATAGCATCAAGATTCTCTCAACAAAGAATATTGTCTAACACTTTTCATTTCAATGGCCATTTCAGTGTGACATTTAATAGTAGTTCTGGTTTTATAAAATCAAGATTTTATCAAAATATATAAACAAATAGTTCTCTTGACCTAGGTGAGATGAAGCAAAAGTGAACACTGCTTATGCTTTAAAGGAAAATACAATTTGCTGTAGCAGTGCCCTATTTGTAAAGAAGGTAAGTAGTGTTGGTGTTTTGTCTCCAGGGATTTCCCTTCAGCAGAGGCTAAAAGGCTGCCAGTTATCATGGGTAACGTTGTGAATTACAGTACTGGAGTATCTTTCACTGCCTCGAACATTACAATGCCAGTCATGAAACAATACAAAGTTGTATTTATTAGTCTCCTTGCTGTCAGTTTTAAAGCACTTTTTAAGATCATGACTTGAGAACTGAGATCACTGTAAATTCAGCTGTTGTGTCACAGAGAAACCTTTTATTGTTGAACTGTGGATGTTTATGCAGTAACTGTGGATCCTACTGCAGTAGGAATGGCTTGTAGGGAAATGCACTTCATGTTTTTAGTTTTCTTAATGGCTTATCATCTAATTCCTAGTGTATGATTTTATTCTACTGTGTTTGATTTCTTTTGCAATACCTATATTCTTTGATACCTTTGCAAGCAGTCATTTCAAGGAACAAATATTGCTACATCACCATTGAAAGAAAAGAAAGAAAAACCTGTTGCTACTGGTTACCCAGTTCCCAAATCCAAGCCATTGTATTTCCTTGGGTATGACTTATTTTTGTTTTCTGAACATAATCCTGGATTTGGAGCCTTTTAAATGAATGAATAGAAGACTTCACCTTTGGAACAAGTGTTGTATTTAACCAGCTGTGTTTCAGGATTTAATGTGCCAGGGTTTATGATGACCTATCCCTATACTAGTTAGGATTGTATGAAATACAAAGTTCACATTTAAAAAAAGCTGTTCATGGTGATCTGATGTTAAGGAGTAACTTGAATCCTTTAAAATGTCAGAGATCATTCTGTTCAAGATATATTTGTTAGTAAGAAAATATTAAGAAAACTATTATCACGGAAATGATAGTTTCTTTTCAGTGTCTATTTGAAAACCTTAAATCTTTCGAACTAAACTCTCAAAAACCACATTTGTCAAAAACATTACTATAGTGTCAGCTGTCTTTGGGAGCTTCTTTTTGTATTGCAGTAGATTATTTAGCCACCATTATATTAGTGTTGAAGAAGTAAATAAATAAAAAATGTATTAATTAATTGTATGTCGTATTTGAGAAGTACACGAACTTGTTCTTGCTGAAACTAGAAGCAGATAAGCTTTTTTCACCTGTACTTACCCTTGACTGCATTGAAATATTACAGTTAATTGTCATCTCTATCACATGCACACTGAAACACATTGTACTCTTTCACTTACTGAAGCAATCTAATATTCAAGTGTACATATAAATAAAACATAGACTTCTATTTGGAGCCAGAATTTAGACTGTCAATCCCTTCCTCCTCACGCAGCCCAGCGTTGTCTGTAGCATGGGAGTGCCAGCCCTTCTAGCTTTGAGTCAGTACTGTGGGAAGGGCACTGAAAGCTCTGTCCTGGTGAATAAACTGGGCAGAGTGCATGAGTGAATTACTCATTCCTGTGGGCATAAAGACTCCCATGACAGACTACAGCTTCTTGAAGCAAACTTTCCTTGGTGCTCCTCCTGTGCACTCCCCCTTACATAGAGTAATGACATGAAAGCCACCATCTAATCCTAATTACACAGGCTGAGTCACTGCAACCACACAATCCTACCCACAGCTTTCATGTCTTCACTCCCAGTTCTCCCTGCCTATGACTTGCTTGAAATACATGACAAGCACCTTTGGACAAAGACTGCCTGCTGCCCTGTGCTATCTCATTGTCTAGTGCAATATGGTTCAGTCTTGATTTGGGGTGCAGGTCAGCACTGGGGTGCTACTGGTAAACTAAAGAGCGAACATTGACTACAAATGAAGGAGTTTAGGAAGCCTAGCAGAAGAATATGTTGCTGCCAACATGACTGCATTAGACTGCAGGCTATGTGGCCTGGGACTGGTCAAATTAAAAACTGCTGTATTGGAAAATATGATTTGGCTAACAAATTGATGAGGAATTAATGTAAATCTGCATACATCTCTCATGACTTGTATATATCTTTATATTTTGTATCTTGCTTCTAAAAAATTAAGAGTGTCCGGAACAAACTCTTTTTGTCACTAGACCTTTTTTCTTGGACAGGAAGGAGAAACCATCAGGAAAAGTACTCATTTCATCTAAGGGTTAAGCAGGGATAGCATCATGCCTTGTCAGCCCTGGTGACCTCTCATTGCTGTGGAAGGGCAACAGAACCTTGAGCTAGCTGTAGTGCAAAGGACCAAGTTTCCAAATCTGGATTTCCAGAGTGCAGTCTAAGAGAAGAGGACTTGTTTAGATATCACCTGTCAGAGGGGATAAGAAAGTCATCCTAGAAGCAAAGACCAGGGAAAAGGAAGCAGAAAACCCTAGAATATCATTAAGATATGCTCACAGGACAGGCGAGAGAGGTCAGCCAGGGTTTGTTGAGACTCAGGAAGCTTGAAAGATACTAAAGTCCCAAGACATGGGACTAGAAAAGCTACTTGATAGGTATCCTCGGAGGGAAGTCCAGATGGAATGGTAACAAGATTATTCAGTTCATTTTTTTCATCAAAATTTATAATGAATCTTTCATAATGATTCTTCAGTCCAAAAATCCTGCAAAAGGCAAGATGACTGTAGTGCAACTAGGTAAAAATGTAGGCACTCAAGTTCAAAACTGTACTTCTATAAGCCCTCCTCTGTTGGTATCTAACTGCTATAGCTGCTGTATTCTGCCACCTTGGAAACAAAACCAACTGTTTTGGATTTTTGAATGAACCAGTCTGCCTAAGCCTCTTGAGATCCTGCTCCCAAGGATGCCTGAGAACACACTTCTGCACAGACCAGTGCCCAAACACAATTACCTTAGATGGAGACAGCAATATACGACAGAGCTGCCCTGTTGTAGTTTCTAAACACAGCTGCCTAGCAATTCAATGTGAACAAAAATGGACACTTCTTGACTGAGATATCACATTCACTGATGAGAAATTGTTTGGAAATGCCTAAAATTTGAGTGACTGCTTAAGAACATTCATTTTGAGCCTGATATCTCTAACAGCAAAGGAAGAACAGATTGTGAAGGCATTTGGTGTCATGAGTACTGTGCCTCTGGACCCAGGAGGAACTGCATCCTAGCAAACTCTTGGACTTTCTGTTTAAAGTGCTGAATTACTGGCACAAGGCTAATCAGCTTCTTTTGGTGATCTGAACAAATGTGGCATTTAACACATCAGTTAATGTGTAATCAAGATATGGATAAACCAAACCACCTAGTAACTGACTAATATGCAAACAAGTAGTATTTTTGAAGTCTCTGTTACCTCAGGTTTCCTGCCATATTCTCCAGCTGCTACTTAAAAAATTTTGCTTGTGTTATTACCAAACTGCATATTTTAAAAAGTCATCATGCAAAAGCTGGCTGATTAAAAGCAAGTTACTCATCAAACTCATTACAGCTTTCATGAGTATCTGTCTCATAGCTGCCGGAAGAGTTATTTTGCTATAGTGGCATTTTCATTAAATCTTCTATTTTAGTTTCTGTTTATCAAGCCTCATTTCTCCAAGTTGTCTTACAAATGTATCCAGCATTCTTTTGATTTTGCCAACCAATTTCCTTGAGTGAGGAGGTCTGGCCTGAAAACTGTGCTCAGGACCATCAAATTGTCCCTTTAAAACTTGTACTTCATTTCTTAGTTCTTGCTGCACAGAGTTGCATTCTTTCTGATCAATGAAACTTCCTTTTCGTACCTGCTCTAACTATCCATTAATTCCTTAAGTGAAACTCAATTCAGTCCATTCCTGCTTATATTTGTATGTTCTAATGTCCTCAGAGCAAGCCGCATTTGATGCTTCTTTATTTGGGTTGTCACTGTTTTTCTCAGCTCATAAATTACAGAACTGTTAAGATAATTCCACAAACTTGTATTGGAGCGCATTAGTTTTCCTTCTGTTGAATTCGAGCTTCTCCTTGACTGTAGTTCTGAATCAGTGCCAGTGATATTAGAGAAATGATACATTTAGGGTCCCAGTTCTGTTTTCAGTTTCTTTTCCTCATCATCTTCAGAAAAATTCTCATGGGTTTCCTGTTTATCCAGTGGGGGAAAGGCACCGTCATTTTTGGCTATAGGCGTTATTAAAAATGTTCTAAACTGTCTTTTTTTTGCTTTTTTCTTTGCTTCTGTGACAACATTTTTAATTAAAAAAAAAAAAAAAAGGCAAAAAAGGCACTTTCGTGTAAGAATGCTCTTTGTTTCCAGGGAACTCCAGCTAAGTGGCTTGAAAAACTGCCAGAGTTCACTTACTCACCTGACAAGGAATATGAATTAGCTTGTTTTTTCTACTACAAGTGCTTAGCTGAAATACTTAGACGGGATGGGTTCTTGGCCAAGTCTTGGAGGCAACATCAGAATTTCAGAAGACACTGGATTTGTCTCATGACAAGAGCTTCACCATCAGTGCGGGCAACACTTGCATTCAGGACTACCTTCTTTCATTTACATTCATATTATATATCTGAGAACTTCTGGCACAAACTGTGCAGTTACAGTTTAGAAGTAGTTATATTTATGTGACTGCCATCTAGGGCACCAGTGGTGACAGGACAATGGGAGTTTGCAGATGTTGAGTGTAGATAAACTTACAGTTTGGTGTCAGCTAGAGGGGAATGCAACCCTTAGTGCTGAAAATCTGATAGCTCTGAGCCAGAAAGCTGGAACAGTGGCATAAGCACAAAGGGAAAAGAAAAAAGAATAGAAAGCATGTCTTGGAAGATCTGGATGCTGAAACTGCTTTTGCTGGGAAGACTAAAACTTTTATACAAGACAGTGAAGGCAAACACATCTATGGTTGCTCTATGAAAGACAAGAACAATTTGCTTTCAGTTGCTTTCTTATAATAGCCCTCTCTTTAACCAGCCATAGATGAAATAAGCAGTAACTTCACACACAGAAAAAGGTTTTTCCATGAAGTTTGAAGAAGTTTCATCTTCCTCCTTCTGTCAGAGGAGGATAAAAGGGGTGCTATGGTAACATCAAAGCTAAGACCAAAACTTGTCATGTGACAGGAAGCCAGTGCAGATCATTGTCCCTAAATGCATTGTTATTTCATTTTTTTCCTTTCTGTTCTACTTATCTAAGATTATGGAAAAGCCTTTCATGGTTCTAGAAGAAAGAAAATTGCAGTGTTGATTTGTGAAGCCAATGTTTAGAACTTCCATGCTTATTCTTTGGGATGGAATACAGCACACAGATCTCTGATCATCCCTGCCATGTGAATTGTGGAAGGTTCAATCCGGCTTGGGGACTTCAGAAGGGTTTTTTTGAAACCTCAGGTGCAAATGATACTTCTCTTTTTCCTGAGAATCAATGAAGCACATGAACAGAAAATTACTTTGCTACAGCTCCAGGATGAGGTATTTTTAGGTTTTTATAGCATCCATAAAATTAAACTCTTATCAACTCAAATTGGCAGCCTTGTGTTTTGAACAAAAATGTGATAATCTTTCCAGAGAAGAATGGCACAAGGGTGTCAAAACTTTATCAGACATTGAGATGTGTAGTATGTTCATTATCGACGTTATCAAGATTGGAGCCCCTGTTAGTGATCACAAGAAATTAAAATATTCCTTACCATTTAGCTTTTTATGAAAGTTTTTCAGCAACAGATAAGAGGCTTATCAGAAAACAAGTCTAATCTGGATTTTTAGCATAGCGCTGGGACAGGCTGTTCGAAGTGAGCTGTGGGTTACAAAATCAGTAATGCTGTTCTACCTTTATTTTAAACTTTTCTAAACAATATTTTTTCTGTAAACATAAACCCTTCTTAAGAATCTGTGAGGGATTGTTTTCAACTGCAAAATTACATGTACTTCCGGGGAAACCAGCTAACTGTGAGTTCAGAACTAAAACACCTATCTTCCAAGAAGCAGGCCTAGACACAACAAAAGCTCTGATAGCAAATGGGGAAATACTTTCACTCCCAAACACTTTCAAGATTATTAGGAAAAGCAGTCAGCATTTAATATCCCTGTAGGAACTAGGAACCCATTGTTATGAAGGGAAGGCACCTTTTCACTTGAAACAACACTATGGATACACATGATGCAATGACATTTTGAGTTTTGTAAGCAAGCTAATAAGAAGCTAAGAAAAGCTGTCTGCCACTCCCGCATAGCTGCTTACATCTGAGACCCCTGGCAGCCAGAGCTCAAACAAGACAAAGACACAGAAACAGGTCTTTTAAATGATTTTTGTCTTTCTATAGAAAAACAAAAGCATATTAATTCTTTGTACATTGGGTCTTCCTTATATATGGCAAACCTGTTCTGCAGTCCTATTTCCAGCAGGCTGTGGGACACAGTAGAAGCGCTAGAATAGTACCGGTCTTTGCACTCAAGTGAGGGCAAGAATAAATAGGCATGCAAAACTGTGCTATTTCCTTTCGACTCTGAATGCTGAGTCCTCAATCACACAGTCTTCTCCACTGCGGAGATCATGGTCACTAAAGATATGTTGGGAGAGCTATTGTGGCAAGGTAAGAAAATAGTAACACAAATAATATATAGCTCTAGAAAGGATTGAATTCATTATTCTCTCCATTGAATTCAGTTCAAACAAAGGCAGTGGTGTTAGGAATGTCAAAAGCACTTTTGAATTTCTGGGCCCAATAATTTCTCACATTATTTGTCAGAGCTACCTTCTGATGGCTTAACAAAAATAATACAAAATGAAAACAATGTCCAACTTCTATTCATTCATTCACAGACCTGGCTCCTGTTATCACAAGACATACTTATCGTTTCTAGGGAACTGGTTATGGCTTCTCATTAACCCTGGCTGTTATCCCAGACCATGATATATTGGAATCATATTCCATTGAACATAATGCAACAAAATCAAAACTGGTGGAAGAGAGAAGACAGTTGGCCACTATATCCAGACATAAAGTTATGGACTTTGATAAAGCTCCAGCAAGTACGAAGTGCAACAGCTTGTTTTCTTTGCAGGAAAAATCACTGTGATTCATTTATACCAATGTTTATTTTCTGTTTGCTATTTTCTATGCACTTCCTCTTGAAAATAATGGTTGTGTAGGGTAGTGTTTCCAGTTGTTTCATGGAATTAGTAATAGCCCTTGACAAAGATGTTTTGCAACAACTGCTGTATGCTTGATCACAAAAACAGGAGTAGGGTTAAAAGTGATGAAGGCAGAACTTCCATAGCAGCTGAATATGTACTAGATTACTCATTTTTGAAACAAAAATGGCTCCAATTTTCTCATACAAATAAATGTAAAAGTATTTATTTAACTGTCCCCTAAAATAATTTTTCAGGTTCAAAACCTCAATTCAGACAAACATAGACAATATGGTAAGCAGAGAGTGAAATAATCAAGCTAGTGCTTACTCATTCTGGGAAAAACAAGAGAGAGAGACTGAGAAAGAGGGTCTTATGGTCATTCATATTTTTAATACTTTGGAAGGGTTCAAACAGGTATCTAATGAAATACATTAGATCATCTGGATGATAAAAACAAGTATTGTTGTTTGGCAGAAGATAGAAAAAATAGATACACTTAAAGAGCTATTCTGCTCTGAAAACTGGTAATAGGGGACCCTTCACTCTCAATCTGTTCTTATGTAATGCAAGAAAAAAATACATTGTCAGTCATTAAAGTGCATAAAGTAAAACCATTCAGAACAGATATTCCAGAGAATGCGGCTACTTCATTTAGACTCAGTTAGATAGAAATTTGGAGAATTTCTGAGTAATTTCTGCAAAAACTTTTAAGGCTTCTTTCTGCTTCTTTTAAGCCTTTCCTTTTATTTTTGGTTGGATTTTTGTGCATGTGTGCAGCCAACCTACGTCTATATAAAATGTAATAATTGCTGCCCATAAAGGGAAGAAAGAAACTCGGGGCTCCTTTTCTTCACTGAAACAAGGTTACCAAGCATCAGACTAATTTAATCATATCTCAGTTCGCTCTTTCTTGCCGTTATGTTGCTTTTATGCTATTACTAAGATTGATCTCTTCAATCGAAGCATGCAACTCATGAAACATTTTTAGTCAATAGTGCTCCAGTGTGAAGAAGATGTGGATGCTTTTCTCTAGCTTGATCTTTCCAAATGGGTCCCCAAATGCAGGTAACCTGCTGCTCAGAAGGAAATAATACCCAATGTCTCAGAACAGTAAAATAAACAAAACTCTTCTGTCTGACAAGTGTATCCCAAAATCTCTCCCATTCACAACTTCCTCATCATCTTTTTACAGTGGCACTGGGACCATTTTATCTGGAATGAATTTTGCCTGTGACTTACAACTGGTTCTGGGTTTAAATCTATCCAGATCAACCCAACAAGCTGCTGTGCCTATGGGTATGGTGTGATTTCATGGGAAGTTCTCCAGGTATAGGCATATTCTAAATAGGAGATAATTTGCATGGGGAAGCTGAATGCCCAGGGCCCTTCTGTGGGGATCTCTGGAAAGGTTGGCCACCCACTGTTGATGTACAGGAGCGATGCTGCAGCCCCTGCGATGACCACCAAGCCAAAGCAACCAGACAGTGCTTGGCTCTCCCACTCCCAATCTGTGCCCTAGGCAGAGCAGGGCTTTGTCCCACAGTCAGTTGGCAAAATTCATTTTTACCTACACTGCTGAGAAGTCTTCCAATGGCTTTGCCTTAATTTAACCCAGAATTTGTGTACAGGAGTGTAGGAGATTTAGGGGGATCTGTCTGCTCTCCTTAACGGAGTGAGAATGAAGTAGTGTGAAACTAATTATCTTTAGCTGTATTTAGGTGGTGTCACTTTCACCTACAAAAACCCTTGGAGTCTTTGAGCTACAGAAAAAAAACCATCAAGTACATTTAAATATTAAATAATAGTTCTCAAGAACTTTGTAAGTAAAAGAAGTGAGACTGAAAAACACTGCTTGGAATAGTAGTATTCCACAAAGAGACTATTTTTTCTTGCTAGCTCTTGAGATTTTTAACATTAATCTCACAATATTTATTTCCCTTACAGTTCCAGTTGCTGGGGTCAAGGTAACTTTTAAAGAAGTAGATACAGAGGATGCATGAATGCAGTGTATACATGAGGTTTAGAAATTGTCTGTTAATGTATTTACAGCCTGAAAAAGATCGCTCTGTGGAACAGAATTTTTTTTCCTTAGGGAATCCAAGTCTTCAGTTTACAAGTTATGACTAAGATACAGCGTTTCTTTTTTATTGTTTCAAAATAAAATTTTGCTATCTGTGTTGAGGGCGTCTTTTAGAAAGCACCAACTGGAGAGAATAATGGAAAGCTCTTTGACTTCTCTTGACCAAACTAAGCTCCAAAGACAGCTTATGGTCCTAGACCTCCTGTGTGTATTGCAGGAAGTACAATCACATGTCAAATTAATTTTACCATTGAAAAATATAAAGAGAACAATTTTATTTCAGTTTGTATTTCCGTGTTCCTTCTATGAGATATTTAGCAAGTACTTTTGGGGCACAGTCATTCTGGGGGTATTTCCAACAGAGGTCAGTGCAATGACACCCTAAGTGTTACTGTTTTTCTGATTAGGGGCTTTTCTTCCTTTAACAGCAAAAATCACATAAATTTATTTGTTATGGACTTTGTAACATTAGGATTTTTCCTTGCAATCAAAGCATCATGGTAACTGAGCTGAAGTGATGTGTCCTTTTTTATGAAAAAAAAATTGTTGGCAGAATGCTGTTGTCTTAAGTAGAGGCTAAAAAGAAATTACAGTATGTCTTGTCACAATGATATCAAAAGCAGCAGAAACCGGTGAACGGATCTTCTAAAAGACACTCTTTAGTGCAGTGTTTGTAAAGGGCTGGTCTCTGTCTTTGTACAGCCTGCTGTTTTTCAGCAAGATGTCATATTTTTTGCCATAGTACAGCCTAGACAATATGAGACACAGTTTAAGAGATTAAATTAATTCATTTACTACTTTATGCACTGCTTATCCATGCCTTACTTTAAAATATTCGTGCATCAGTAAGCAATATGCTAGTATGATTTTCAGAAATGAACACTGCTATGCGTACACTTCACATATGATTCAGTTCAGAGCCATGTTTTCTTTTCACATTATCAGGTACTTAATAAGTGAAAAGAATATTCTATTCTCTTATTGAACCAGATGTTGTTATAACTCTTTATGGCTTCATGAATAAGCATTCAGATTTCACTAAAAAGGTTCTAATTATTCCATCTGCACTTACACTTATATAACCTTAATTTGTAATTAAAATCTATTTTTTTCCTAATTGTGGACTTGATTTTCTTAACTGATGATATCAACGCAAATGTCATTTTATGAACTCATAGCCACATGTTGTTAGAACTATACATGCATACATGACTAAGCACTCATAACCACAAATCAGCAGAAGTTAATTTTGCTATGTTACTTTTTCTTAACTTCCAGTCAACCTACCACAAAACTCTCTGTGAATCCATTTTCTGACAGTATATTTGCAGTTGCTAGCTTTCAAGATTCATCGGACACTATTGGACACATGCTTTGATGTAAATTCAAGAAAAAATAATTCATAGCGGAGGGAAAATATATACCTTGTATATTGAGCCGTATTTACTGTGTTCCTTCAAAAATGTAGAATATAATTTTGAAGATAACTATTCAGAATGTAAATTAACCAGTCAATGAGTCTTACCCAAAAGTTCAATCATTTCAGTTCATCCATCACTTGATAAGATTACCTTTAGGATGGCTAGCACCTGAACACAGAATGGGCCACTTAGCCAGTGCATTTAAATTTCCTTGGTGACAGTGTTGAATATAAGGGGCTTGATGTTATTAAGTACCCTGATGAACTGAGTCAAGTGTCTGATGAGAGTGCTAATAATTAATGTGTTGTAGATCTGGAACAAAAGGTATTTGGAAAGAACACAGGCTCGTCAAAATTTCCTGCTGTCACGCACAGCTGCACAGCTGTAGCTGATTCTTCAACCTGCCCTTTAGTCCATGGAAAAGTTTGACACACATTAGTTCTTCACCCTTTTGGTGAAGAAATTTTTCCTAATATCCAATCTTATCTGACTGTAGTGCAATTTGAGGCCATTTCCTCTCATCCTATCACCTGTTATTTGGGAGAAGAGACCAACCCCCACCTC
>KZ505682.1:465002-483060 GCA_002844005.1 Limosa lapponica baueri | reverse complement strand
CTGCACCTTGTAAGACTTGTTCTCTAGACCCTTCACCAACTTTGTTGCCCTTCTCTGGACTCAAACCAGCACCTCAATATCTTTGTTGTAGTGAAGGGCCCAAAACTGAACAGAGTATTCAAGCTTGGGCCTAACCAGTGTCAAGTACAGGGGGATGATCACTTCCCTAGTTCTGCTGATACAGGCCAGGATGCTGTTGGCCTTCTTGGCCAACAGCACCCTGATGCACCTGGTGGCCCACAGCAACTGAGAAAGCCTATTGTCTTGAGCCAATTTTAATTTCAACCGTGTTACTAATGCTCACCACTGTTGAGTAAATCTCACAACTGACTGCCTGGTAGACCTTCACCACTGCTAGCACTAGCACTCCAACTGCAAAGTGAAGAGCTAGGAGCATGTACTTGTTTGGGTTGCCTGGCTTTGGAAAGCAGTGACAAACTGTGCCTGGAGGATTTTTACTTCTTTCATTTGCTCATTTTGGCACTGAAGGACCAGGGTGAGCTTTTCATATGCAAATTTTTCAGCTATTGTTCATAGATTCAGATCTTTACAGAGTATGATTTTCTCCCCACTCTGCCTCCAAAGATCTAGTTATATTGATTATATTAATCTATGTCATTTGGAAATGAGGATGGGCTGTGTCTACCTTGGGAACCAGCCTTACAAGCCATACCACAGTATGCGGCTGCCTTGACGTGTCAGCAGCTACTGTGTCTGAGTGGGCAGTGAGTGGCCAGGTCATGTGTGGGAGTTCAGATCAGGTCCCCACTGCACTATAGTCATACATTCAGACAAAGCTGATAGGTTGCCCTTTTAAAGAAAAGGTTGACTGACGTAATCAATGACTAATGCAACTGGCTTTGGATTCCGAACTGAGATGAGTTGGGCTGCAGCTGTAAAACAGTAAGTCATCCATGCTTCTTGTGTCAGGGCTTAAGATGAAAAAACTACCTTCCCACAAAGTTTTTCTGACTGATATTGATTATTGGAGGCATCTTGAGGTCATAGATGAAGAAACTGCTTCCCATTTGTTTCAATACAATGTCCCTTTGCTCAGGCTGCAGGAAAATCCATGATTTGTTAGTGCAAAATATCTCCGAGCTGATAAAGGTGTCAGCCTACAGCTCCTGAAAGGAGTGACTGAATGTGCCAGTATTATGACTGTTGTGCTGGAAGGCATGTAAAGGAGTAATCCTGAAAGTTTGGTTACTCATGGAAGCTGTAATGTGAGCATCTTTCCCAAACTATGCTGCTCTAACGTTTTCTTCTGTTGCAATGCTGTGTGCTGGTCTGTGCTTTTTGGTCCCTGTTTACCTCAGAGCACAACCCATGACTCAGCTCTAGAATATCTATTTTTACAGAAAAACTGAAAGAGATCTAAAAGCAAACTCCTCACAAATGAAAAAGTTTTCAAGTAGCCCAGTTCTGCATAGCCAAGGAAAAAGAAAACATCTAAAAGATGTATGGCATGAGCCACTGTCTTATCCATACTTAGAGAGGCTTCTAGAGAGAACAAAAATAAACAGCAGACATCTAAATAATAAATAAAACAAATATGTTTGAAAAGCCCTCCCAGCTACTCAAGCACATTACTACAGACGCAAACATTAAGAAACCTCTTAAAAATACAAATGCAGTCATACCTTGTAACTGAACACCAGGAAAATGAGAGAAAAGCTTTAGACCTCTCAGGAAAACAGTGATTAGTTTTCTAGGTTCTTTGGGTTTTTTAGAGATCTGCATCCTTTGGTATTCTGATATATTGTGTCTTTGCTTCCTAACAATTATTTTTGTTTTTCAAACTGAAGGTACTTTTGAAAATACTGCAACATTCAATAAAAATACTACTGAGAGTTTACAACATTGCATTTGGAACAAGTATTTTTGATAAAACAGGAAAAAAAGAAAGGAACAGACAAGACCAAACCTAGGTATTAATTTTCTGAGGGATCTTTGTCCTGAGGCTGTTCTGTTTCTGTACCCAGATATAAAGCAGACTGCCCAGAAACCAGAACTATAACTTGAAATTTTTAGAAACACATGGAGTTTTTCATTTTCTCTGTCAAATGTGTCCTCTGCTTCTCAAGTAATTAAAACATTTCAGAGGGGGAAATAAACAGAGTTGAGAATAGAGTGAAAATCTCAATGGGAAAAAAAGGATCATTTTATCACTCTTTCCTCAACAGTGCTCTGTAGTCCTTTCATCAAGTTCTTTGTAATATCAGCCAAAATTCAGATATTATTTTTAGACTGGACTTACAAAAGCTACACAGTCTAAGGCAAAAAAAATAAATGTAGCTGTTGAGGTTTAGGCTGAATATGCCTGTGACAGTGACAGATACTCTCCCCCCACTTTCTCGCTCCACAAGAAAAGGGGGAAGAGATAAAGAGATTTACAAGTTTAGAATGAACTAAACTAGTTTAACGAAGTCTTAATATTAAAATCAATAAGGAAATAATGAAATAGATTCAATATATATAAAACTATATCACGCTCCCAGGATGGTGTCACCAGCAGGCACTGGGGAAATCCCAAACTGGACTCGGCAACGGGTGGGAACCGGATTCCAGCTCTGGAGTCAGGAACACACGTATTGGGATCAAAGGCAGATGGACAGACAGCGTCCTCTTTGGATGTCGGCCATTGAAGAAAGAGACCTGACCCTTTGATCCCTTGCTTTTATACAGAGCATGGGGCAGATGGGATGGAATACCCCTGTTGGTCAGGTTTGGGTCACCTGTCCTGTCTTCTTCTCCCCAGAGGTGGGACCCTTCTACGCTTTTTCCATTTCCAGCCCTCCAACAGGGCAATAATGAAATTAGCTGACCTTGGTTGTTACAGCAATAAGTAAAAGCAAGAGCCTCTCTGCATACCATTCCTTGGCATGAATTAAAACGTTGGTCTTATCACTCTGAAAAAGAGCAGTTTTCTCCACAATATGCTGTTAATTTCAGACAGCTAGAAGAGGCCTAGCTAAGATGTAAAATTACTGAACCAAAAGTTGGTTCTGTTTTACCTCAAAACAGGACAGTAGCAAATGAGATTCAGTCTCCCATTCCTTCACCATTGCTGTGAGCGGGTATGTACACGCTTGGGTTCATATTTTTCTCTTCTGTGAACGTGTCCTCACAGCCACATCTCCGGTGGCAGCAAGCAGTACGAGGGGTAGGGATAGGATGTGAATTAGATAATGTCTTGGGGTGCCTCCTAGTCCTATTTTTGCAGATCTGTATGACTTTTATGGGTCTGCAAGCACCTTGTCTTGCAGGATGAAGACCTGGACTAAGTAAGCTCGTTCCTCGTCCTGTTTCAGGCAGGCAGTGATGAAGAGTCCTGGTCTAGGTTGCAGATGAATCCGAGCACCACCCCAGTCTGCTTGGGCTAAGTCCCCTGCTACAGCTTGGATGAATCTTGCTTCTGGCAAAACAGAAGGTTTGTTTGGCTAAATCACAGGATACAGATGATGGCTTGTGCGACAGAGTCTTGGCAAATCATTCTATCCAAGTGGGTCAGGAATTCAAACTGCTGCAGTGTGTTCAGAAAAAAAAAGCAAGTCTTGGCTGTGTTCTGAGATGAGGCCAGGCAATCAGTGAGGCCCCTTTCTGTCCATGAGCTCCTACCGCTTTGCTTATCTCAAGGACAGGATTTAAATTTCAATCTATTTCTTGTCAAGCCTCATTGCCTGTTTTTATTTAAGGTCTTGCATTTTTTCTTTCCATTATAATTGTTATGCATTAAGCCTGAACTACTATGTTTTCCTGGGAGATATTTAGGCTACTTCTCCCATCAGAAGTGGCCATCCATTTCCTTTCCATGGCTTCCTGTTCTTTGAACTTTCAGTTGTATCTTCTTCATCCAGCTCTATCATTCCATCATCTCTTGAATTTAAGTCTTAGTAGGGGGTGCTAATAACCAAATGGTATAATGAAGCTGCAGATTATTAGAGGACAAATAGAAGTCAAACATGCATTGTTGCCACACTGAAGCTTTTCACAACAATGAAGCTTAGAGTAACAAACCAAGAACATGATTATCACAAGGAAGTTACTCTATCTTATTTCAAACTTAGGCACATTTGTTCGTGTTAGACATATCTCTGGGTGAGACTTTTTTGTCCAAATAGCACACAAAGCCCAAGATGGTTCAACGACGCCAAGAGAGAAGGATCATTGCAGAATCTCTTTAGTGCCTTTCAATCTGCGGCTAAGAGTTGAAGCTACCTTCCCTTGTAAAGGGGAAATAATCAGCTTCACCCACACCAGGCCCCAGTGTTGGGGCTGTGGGGGAGCAGAATATGGAATGACTGATGAGGTGACATTTCCAGCCCTCTGCATTGAAGTTCTGGGTCCCTTCTGGGCTGGTATCTTGGTCTATAGGAGGGATTAGAGTCCTTAGCCTCTCTGCAGGAGTTGCCCATGATATTTAAAATACTTGCATAAAGGTAGTTTAGTGGCTCCTCTCTTGGCTAAATCCTCCTGTGTTACTGTGTGAATATTGTTGGGACGTAGTGTTCACACTGGCATGCTTGCTGTCCAGTACAAATGATTTCTGTTTTCCTTCTCCAGCATTAAAAGAGGTGTTGGGAGTCCCAGAAGAATTTAGAAGTTCTGTTCAGACAGAGTAGAAACTTCAGCTCATCCTAAAATGTATACCTTAATCTCCCCGTTGCCACCAGCTCCTCATTTGTTAATATCTTCCACAGCTACTTTTCCAGGACTAGAGTGTACTTCTAAACACCCTGTTGAAGGTGGCAGGTAACTTCCAATCAGGATATTTTACTGGCAGTAAAGGCAAATGTGTGCAAGTCTGGTTCTGAGCCCTTCACCTATCACAGGCATTCACTGGTGAAGGTTAGCTCTTTACTGTCTCTTACCCTAAAAATGCATGGCCACATGTTTGGCTTTTTGGGAGGCAATCTATTTGCATGGGTGTAGCATGCTTTAGAATAAGATCACGCATATGTCATTATGGTATATGTGCTTTTCTTTTACCTATCTCGTATGTTTGAAGTAAAAAGTCACATTACTCCCATCACCCCAGAGCACCTTAGGAGCTTTATGAGGCTGAGCCAAATCCCTTCATGCTGCTATCCGGCAGGATCCAATTTTGCAGCATATCAGCAGAAAAACACCAACTGTGCCTGTTCAGCTGCCCTGCTCAGTGTGTTGAGGAGCCAGAGCCAAGGTTTTACCCTGACCTTACACAACTGCTTTTGTGGGGAAAACAAGTGATAAGCATAAGCATACAGTGAGCATTTTTTTTCCAGATCCCTTAACTCAGCCTGTAGTAATTCAGAGCTTTAAATATGATTCTTACTTCTCTTGGCAAATAGTCCAGTTGTATCTAATTACTTAATGATACATATTGGCTGGCTAGTGCTTAGGTGCATAAGATTGGTGGGGCAATAACACTGCTAATGGCTGGGCTGCAGTAAAATATTAATTTGACTGGGAAGACCTGAAGTGAGAGGGCTGTGACATGATCTGACAGAGCCATGAAATAGTAAAATGACAGTTTTACTGATGGGAACTAAATGAGCGGTGTTACTGTAATTCCTTTTCATTATAAGCCATAAACCAGATTTTAAATGGATGACCATAACTCGGTTCATTCAACCTGCTCAGGCTTGAATGTCCAACATTTCCAGTGTTGCACATGATATAACCTCAAACGGATGTATTTGAAGCAGCAATAGACTTGAATTTCTTCAGTACATGTAAGATACTTTTTTAAGCTCAGTTTCAGTGTTTCTTTTGTCAACAGTATATTCATCAGCCTTGCTGTGGACTAAATCAATTTGGGTCTAAAATAGATGGTGTCCCTTGTATTGTCTGAGACAAGCTGGCCTAGTGACTACTAACTGTGAGGAAAGAAAGTAATTTTCTTCTGTGTGATAATTCACTGCCAACATGATCCACAATGGCAGGGGAAGATCAATGCTAAGAATGACCAGTCAAAAAACCATCATTCTTTCTCAGAAACTGACTTTCCACAAAAAGTTAAGCTGAAAGATTTTACTGTTGGCAAGATACTTTCTGCTGAAATGATTCTGTTTTGAAACTCAAATACAAAAAGCCAGAAAACAAAATCCAATTTTCAACACACAACACCTGAGCAAATTTTTTCATTTTCTATGATTTCATTGAAATAAAAAACTCCAGGAAATGCTGACTAAATTAAAACATTTGCACAGTCCATTCTCTCAACTTTCCCTCTGCTCCCATCATGTGATGGATGCTATTGACTAGCTCTGATTTTGAGGATCTTTTTGAGCAAAGAGAAGGGGAAAAGAGGAAGGAACATAAGCATTCCTTCCACATACATAGTAGTTATATACTGTGATTTGTAAACCTTCTTTTATATTAATTTTATGTAAAACTTTAGCTCTTATTCTCTCCAGTTGCAGAGACCAACCAAAATAAGCCTTTGGCACCAGGGACTCAGAACAAAGGTATTCCTAGGGCACATGCTTGCTTTCAGTAGGACACTAAAGTCTGTCTGTGAGAGATACATATCTTGTCCACAAAATGTAAAAATCTGAAAGTTCTCTACATGTTGGATTTTGGAGTGAAGATACTAATAAAGGTAAAGGATCTTTAACACTCACAGTTTTCAGGAACTTTGCTAGGGTGCTTCCCCTTTTAGAGATCACTCTCTGGGAAAAAATCTACTATGCATACAGCTGTACAGTTTGTCAAGAGCTGATTACCTCTCCTTACCTGTCCTAAGAGTGTCTCTAAATATTAATTTCATATTTAGATAGATAGGATTTTTTTTCCACCATCAGGAATGTAAATCCCAATCAAAGAAGTGCTTCCCAACCTGCTACAGGGGGAGAGAAATTTAGACTGGACATCTTATGTTTCAGCCACGATGGTACACACCAATGAAGGCGCTGTTGAGCCTGGAATATGGTTCAGACAGACAATAACTGAGTACCTAGGAAAAGCTTGTTTGCCAAGGTGAAGAATGGAGTAGCAATTTACCCCAAAAACTCTTTCAGGATGTCCTAGTGAATACCTTGCTTTAATATTGCTGCCCGGATAGTTCCTTGGAGAGGCAAGAAAGTGCCAAAATGAGCTTTTTTTTTTTTTTTTTTTGTCAGGAACGATTACAGAAGGAAAATTACTCAAGTTGAAGGATGCCTTAATATCAGGTCACTAACCAGCTAATAAACTGTATAGTAACTATTACTCATTGTACTCAAGCAAAGGTGCGTATTGTACATAGCCTGGATGGTCATCTCACACCCACAATGCATGGCTTGCTCATAGGTACTACAGCACACTCATCTTCAAAAATGACAGATTCACCATAGCAACAGAGAGGTTCCACCAGGACTGGCTGTGACCAGAGGGTCTCCTGACTACTTCCGTTCTTTATGGCTGATACTCCCCCTACTTGATTGCCAATATGAGCAGGGGAGATAACACAATGAACCCCAGTATTCAAGTTAGCCAAGAGATAGAAAAGAAGAAATAATGTGAGAGCTGAAGGTACAGGAGGCATGGTGCTTTAATTAAGATTGATTTTCTTCATAAAGGTCATTACAACAGCAATACAGTTGGCCTTGGTCCACAAGTACAGCCTGTGGGCTGTTTGAGAGCAGTGCCGGAGCTTCTGGACATGCAGTTTGTTTCAGGATTAGTTGCTTGAAAAAGGGGTATTTGGTGAGAGTGCCACAGACACAGGAATGGGGGAAGAAAATGGGCAAGGTGAAGTCAGAGGAATGAAAAAAAAGTTGTGTTAGGTCTTGGCCCTGAGCTGCACCAGTACAGCCGATGCTGCTTTTTCCTTAACTTTCACCAAGGCACTTTACAACATAGATATGTTGATATTTAGGTATCTTTCTACATAAGTAGTAGCGAGGCAGCACTTCGGAAGATACACACTGTTTTGCTTAAAATTAGAAAGTGGTGATTAAAGGCTTGAGAATAGGTGTTTGAGCCTTTTGTAAATTTTTCTCAAGGTGTTTACCCAGGGGCCAGGGGGCAGAGTGGGAGGAAAAGTACATAAAAATTAGGTGTTAGACAATCAGTGCAGTGAGCTGTGAACCTTCATCCCATTTTTTAAAACGTCTAGACATTTGGGAACTAGATCTAGACTCAACACTTCTGAAGATTTTACCCTACGTCTGCCAGTAGTACAACTTGTTAATTTGATGTGAACCTACTTAGCTAGATTAAATACAGATTCCTTGAATAGCATTTTTTGTGGTGTTTTTTTTTTTTTTTTTAATAACTGTGTCGAACAGTTGATTTAGTACAATATCAGCCTTGGTTGTAAATCAGCAGATATTTTAGTAGTGTGAATCATATTTAATTTCAGGAAATAAATTAAGTCAAAGTAGTCACTGTCAGATGTTTTGATAAGAGTTTCCATGCTGAATGGCTGGAAACAATTAAACCCAATTGCTTCATTTTAATGGCTATCCTTTGTTAAGCCTCACATAAATCTGAACTGGTACTGGATGGGGATTGCTCTTTCATTCTGTTTGACTAGGCATGACCTTAGTAAGAGCAAAATATATTTTTAAGGCAATTCTAAACTCTGATTATGACTGGTTTGGCTGACACTGATGAGTGACATTCAAACCGCATGGTTCTGCATGGCATGATAGTAGCATGAGACCATTAGGCAAGATCCTATTAGAATGAAAATATGTCTTTAAAAGGCACAATATTGAATCTCTTATGTATGTACAAATACATCCACCTTACATCATCAGCTACTGCTGCAGGTGTCATGGTAATTTGGCCATTTATACCTGGCTTATGCAGCTTCAAGCCATAATAAGTTTTTAAGGAGATGCAGTGGGACATTTTTTGAGGCTTCCCTGGAAATGACAGAAAACTTCCATTAAGGGTCATGGCTGTCCCTCAGATGTATTCTTGACCAGATGGCTCTGCCTGATATGCAGAGGTTCTCCTCAGGCTACCATATCTTTGAAAGATGCTCTAACAGAAAATACAAACAATATTTCCATCACATATTACAAATGGAGCTTGTTATGAAATTCTGTTCCTATAGAGGACAGGGTACTAAACAAAATAAAAGAAACATTTTAAATGTTTATTAGCAAGTTGAGAAACTGGATCTAGAGCAATCCCACATACCTATGACAATTACTTACGTCTATTCAGCGCTGAAGTCAGAAGAGCTGTCTACCTAGATCTTCTGTATACTCAGTGAAAAGCCATATGCATTTCTACAGAGAGATTTCCTTACATCTCTCCATTGACCATGTACCACTGGCTGATCTCAATAGCTGGAGATGAGTATGCTCCTGGTTTATAAAAAAAATGTTAGAGGTAAAACACATCTGGGCCAAATGAGGCACGGTAACAGTCATCCTAGAAACTCATTCTGTAAAGAATGCATTTTGTTACTAGATTCAAAATTCAATCTCATTAAAATTATGGACATCATCGATACTACTTGAAAATGACAGGAAGTGCGATCAGTCGGCCTGGAAGACATTGCTTGTTTTGGAACAGGCTGTACTCAGCGTTCTCCTTTGAATAATTGGACATTATTTCAGCTTTCTTGTTCAGTCTTTTGTCAGGCTCTAGATGACTAACCCTGCTCCACAGCCAGGCACTGCATCAGAAAAACCCTCCACCCTTTATTTCACATTGTTGCTGAATTGGTTCATGTCCAAAGAATGGAAATTGGGTGACTCTGGAGTCAAGTGAGGAAAGCTGGTAGTGATTCATGAAACTGATAAAATTTGATTTCCCCAATCTGGAGAGAGACTCTACTGGACTCAGATCCATTAGATGAGTCAAAAGGAGTGGAATCCAAAGTGCTATTTCTTAACTGAATTTATTGTTTATAGAAAATAAGTGCACCTTAAGCTCTAGAGACCATCTAAACATTGCAAGCTCCCATGTATGAGATGAACTGATTTCTGTCTTTCTGTTTGCACTATTCTCAGTGGAATATGTAGGCAATGGATGTAAACATGAGAGTAATATTAAATTTGTTCACCCATCCTGTGAATGAGTTGGTCACTGACACAAAAGACCTTCCCCTGACTTTTTCCATGGTTTCATTACAATGTGCTCAAGAAAAATTGGTTGGGCTGTTGCCAAGACTTTGTTTGAAATTATGTTCTCAGTGTACCAGGATGAGTCTCACTCTTGTCTCATAGACGAAGGCATTCCTCAGTCAGGATTCCTCTGAATGTGTCTGGTTTTTCAGCTTTTCATTCTGTATCTGTGTAGCCCAAGGTGCAGTGGGTTGTAGTAACCAAGCAGAGCTTAGCATGAATCATGGTAGCAAGGCTCTGGTCCAGAGGAAATGACACAGTTTTTTTGGCTTAAAGATGGAAGGAGGCATTTCTTACAACTGTTGCTATTGATGTGTTCATACGCAGTAGCTAGCCTAATATACGCATGCTCCCTATTGGCACATAAACTAGATAAAAGGCAAGTTCATTTTCCTGGATAGCTCCCTGACATTTCTTCTCCTCATGCCAGCACCAGTTCTGGCCTGTTTGAGTCAAGCTTGAGGCAGCTGCTTGATATGTACATGCAGTCAGTCTAATACTGGGGAGATGATTCTACTGGGTCTGCTGTGAAGAAGTTGTTATTTTTACTGATGCTATTCCAGTCTAATGTTGAATTCCTGGTAGAGTGCGCCATGTTATGAAGTGCCCAGCGGATGATGCATCGATGTAACTTATGGGAGTGAAGTAAGTCCTTCAGTCTGAGTAAACATGTATCACAAATAATTTACACTTTTTCAGTGCAAGAGAGACCTCACTCTTTTCTTCACTGCAAATGTGGAATTGCTAAATTATATCCTGAGCTTCCCCACAGAGACTGTTGGATATGGAGAGTTCTGGGATCTGAACTTCATGGTTGGAAAGAAAAATGATGTGCTGGAATTTTACCCAGGAGAGCAGTTAAAGGAGTGCTTGTTGTGATTTTATAGATTTAAAGTATTTGATTCCATGTACATGAAATCACAATTTGTTATAATATGTCATAGCGTGATGGGGTTTTGTCTAGTAACTGTTACCTGCTTAAATATTTTAATGCAAACATTCTGAATAGTTTAGAAACACTGCTGACTTTAGGCAGAAATAAGAATTATTCTTATCCTTGGGAAAAAAGACATTATTAGTATGATCCACTGTCATAAACTGTGGTTGCTGCTGCATTTCAAGAGACACTTCTAGCAAATTCAAGCCAACCAAGAACTCCATGAGGAAAAGAGGTAGCTAATACTACAGCTGCCCTCTGATTTGATGCCCATTTACTTCCCTCACAGTATAATTCCTGGATGGCATATCACAGGTGTGCTGGTTTTAGCTGGGATGGAGCTAATTTTCTTTATAGTAGCTAGTATGGGGCTACGTTTTGGATTTGTGTTGAAAACAGTGTTGATAACACAGAGATGTTTTAATTATTGTTGAGCAGTGCCTACAGAGCCAAGGCTTTTTCTGCTCCTCACACCACCCCGCCACTGAGGAGGCTGGGGATGCACAGGAAGTTGGGAGGGGACACAGCTGGGACAGCTGACCCCAACGGACCAAAAGGATATTCCATACCATATGATATCATGCTCAGCATATAGAACTGGGGGAAGAAGGAAGAGGGAGAGATTTGGGGTTATAGAGTTTGTCTTCCCAAGTAATGTGTGATGGAGCCCTGATTTCCTGGAGATGGCTGAACACCTGCCTAGTGATGGGAAGCAGTGAATGAATTCCTTGTTTTGCTTTGCTTGTGTGCACGGCTTTTACTTTACCTATTAAACTGTCTTTACCTCAACCCACAAGTTTTCTCGCTTTCACTCTTCCGATTCCCCCATCCCACCAGGGTAAGGGAGGTGTGAGCGAGCAGCTGTGTGGGGCTTAGCTGCCAGTTGGGGTTAAACCATGACAACACCAAAAAAAAAAAAACCAGGAAGAAGATTTGGGTGACATTGCCTTTTATCACTCTTATATCACAGATAGACACACAGAGAAGTGAGGCTTAAGAGCTGTAGGATGCAGATGGGAAGGAAATGCTGAGTAAACTACTTTTCTTTTGGCAACATAAAACAGCGGAGTCAATGCAGACCCCTTGTAGAGCAGTTTCTGGACCATCTCACTGCTGTTTCATTTGTTGACACTTCTCAGTACCAGGACATTGTGGTGGAGAATGATAATTTTTCTCTGCAGTAAAGAGCTCTCAGCTTTCACAGAGCTCACAGAGGACAAAAATAAGCAAGTACTAGCCATTTGATATTTGTGGAATTATTTGATAGCAAGTCTCTAATGAAGCTTTTGACAGCATAGGAAGTCAATCTCCAGAGCTGTCTGCCAGTACCTTTGACCCTCTCCATCATGCTGCAGCTAAAGTACAGCACTTAATCTACTGTATGAATGATTGCCATCCCCGAGGAACTGCAGTCACCCTCACCTCGCTGGCCCTCTTTTGTGGATCACCAATGGCTCCCAATCAATGCTAGAAAATAATACTGGAATGAAAAGTGCTCTGAACAGCTTAACATCCCATTCAGACACCCAGCAGGCAGCTACTGTCAGGGTACATTAGGGATGGCCCAGTCCTAGCTCCATGTAAAGGAAAAAATTACAGTGTTTTTGATGGAACGCTAAAAAAGTCAATTTAACTAAACAAGACATTCTGTCCTGACTGAGGAACAACAGGGGGAAGGGAAAGGTTATCCACTGGGTAGGGAATATGGATTGTTTGTGGACTAGTGTTATTGTGTTAGCTGGAAGTAAAATGGATGAAAAAGAGAGCAGAAAAGAAATAATGCAGGGGGAAGGAGAGACTTGGCAGATGAGAGGAAGGATCCAGACGCTAGGCTGGCCAGGGACTTCATTGAAGAAAGGTAGTGGAAGACTAGAAAAAACTATGGTGGTGAGAATAAATAGCTTTTGAAAAGTGAGTAACAACTCAGAGAGCAGAAGAACCCCAACAAACCCTGAAAACTGAAAGTATACCATAGGGAATGGTTAATGGTAGTAGTTTCTACTTATAGCTGCAGCAGCTTACATTCAAGCACAATGTTAGCTTTCCATTACACAAACTTTCCCAAATCTGAGTCTTTCCTACCAAGCATTATATAGAGAAAATGTTCTCAGAACCCTGCTTTATATCATACATTCCTTAAACTAAGAGATCTCTGGGTCCTTATGTAAAAGTCCAGTTGCTTTTCAAGTTGAGCAGTGTCAGCAAAGCTGTCACACAGTATGTTTCACCTCTGTTTTCCAAAGACTAGTGATAGGAATAGAAGCACTATTTATCTGTGACTGTTCTTTGACAAATGCTACTCCTTTGTATGACCTTTTCTGAGGTATCTGTGGTTTTATGTCACTCTTGGAAACAGCACCAGGGGCAGCATTCACCTGCAGCCCCTGGGGGAGAGCCATGCAGAACCTGGGTCTGCGTATACACCCAAGTGCAATACCCATCGACTTAAACGATCCTTTAAACTGGGTCTGTGGAACCAAGCAAGGTGAGACCTTTGGATGTAAACCCTGGATCCACAAGGGAATATATTCAGGATCCAGTGTTCCTAGTTTCTGCCCAGAGGATTCAGGGGTACTGCAGGCATATCACTCAAAAAGCACAGATACGCACAAGCAGTTCTTCGAGGAAAGGTAATTTTTACAGCAATTTCTTTTCACATTCGGTAACTACCAACCTAGGTGAGAGTGAAACCTCAGTTGTTTCAGAGTTGTGCAGCAAAAATCACTGACCTCTTTTCAAGTTTCAAATACCCAGGATAGGCCCCCAGGTGCAATGGCCTATCTGAGCAAGCTTGGTAGCGTGATGGCCAAATAAATTCCTGAAGAATCTCCAACATTTTCTGAAGAGCTACAACAAAAGTGAATTTATTTTATGTGCTAAAAAGCAGGGGAAAAAAACAAACCCAGCTTCCCTGCTTATGGGTGATATTTTTAATCTACGCTCACCTCTTTATCATCTTCACCATTACCCTTGTCAATATACAGAAATCTATTTTGGCTTTTAAACTGCAATCTCCAGTCTAAATGTATATTTGCATTTCATCCTGCTTAATTTCTTTAGGTCTTCATATTGCTGCCCATGTCCTAATTTTGTTCATCTTCAGCCTATTACTGTCAAACAGGTAGCCCTTGAATTTTTAACCCTTGTGCTACTGAAATTTAAAATGGCTTTAAAAAGGTTTTCAAAAGCTTGTGAAGAAAGGAATAATGGTAGAAAGATTGCTTGCCAGCTCTTTTCCAAAATCTTCTGTGATGAGAATTAACCCAGAGCAACTTTATCAGTTGAATAATAATATCGTGAAAATGGGGTTTAAATGAAGAAGCTGACAGGCCATGAACTGCACAGTCTGACTGAAACTGTCTGTAATTTTATATATTTTGCCAGTGTGTTGGGAGTCTTGTTCTCTTTTCTCCCTAACCCAAAATGACAGTTCTGTTATACATATGTATGCTAAGTGCCTTAATGGGTTTGGACAGCCTCTCCCTGATTTCTATGATGCAGTCATTAGGTGGTTCTTGGAAGCAGGTGCTATTTATGGGTTGAGCTCTGTTTCTCTGTCTCTCCCCTGGTAACCTTTTCATCTCTGCTAATGATTAACAATGATGGGGTTTGAATGACACCAGGGCAGCGGCCTCAGCAACACTGCCAGGGAGGTTTGTTTCAAACTTGCTTGGCTCTTCCCTAGGGCTTTGAAAAGAAGGGAGAGCTGTATGTTTATATAGGCATTAAGTCAATATTTACTTTCAGTTGATCTTCCAACCTCCTCACTTACAGCTTTTTCTGCAAGTTAATCTCTGTGCCACCTGTCTATCCTTGTACTCTCATGTGACTCCTGTGTCTCCCTTTGGTACGAAGGGGCCAGTGGCTGAAGAAGGAGATCTGGAGAGCCCGAAAAAGTGCTGTCCCCTCCCATTGCTGTTACCCACTTTCTTTGCAGCTCAGCTCATGGTATTTCTAAATGACCAAAAGTAGAATCTACTGGATAATCCCAACCTGGCCCACAACTGACCCCATTACCCCTGTAGTATTTCCTAACGCTTCTGGTTAAGGGCTGGGAGAGGATGCCCAGCTGTGTGCCACCTCGCGGAGTGACACTTGGCCTAGCAAAGCATGCACTGCTGCAGGGAGGAGTGAACCCTGAGAAGCACCTGCTTTGGCATACCCCAAACCCATGCCTACACCAGCACCTTTCTGAACAAAGGGTAGGGAAAGCACCCGGTGGTGCAGGAGGTGTTGCTGCGGCTCTATATTGGACAGGTGTTGACGTGAGGGCACCATATGTTACCTCACTGCCTAGCAAATGAGATGCCTTGCAGCAGTCCTCCTGCACCTGACGTGTGCAAGCAGATGGCCCGATGCTATTGCTAGGCACCGTTGCCAGCATTTGTCCTTTCCTGGTGGTCAAGACTGGAGCAAGGGCACGGTTTGATCCACAGCATTGGTTAATCACTGCATGTCACTGCATGTCCGCTTATATGACTATTGAATTTTACTACTTTTGCATATGTTTTAAGTTGCTTTCCTCAGAAGCAGCTAAATCAGAAATTAATTTTGCCCCTCCTTTTAAATAATATTGTCCCCAGCACCAAGAAATTGATTTACACATATTAAGCTTCTCTGATATTTAAACCAGACACTTTTAGACTACTCAGTGTTGTCATTTAACATTTCTGGAGTGAAAACCGGTAGAAGTGAAAATAGGCAGGAGTGAAAATAAGTATGTTTACAATATGCCTACAAAAAATTTTGCTTTACTTGTAATACAGATATGATGTAAATTACTAAAGCAATGATTTGGGCTGTGCATATATCAAATGAGTAATCAAGGCGTATGGGAAATGTGGGATGTAATCAGCAGAGAGATAATAGAATAAAACCTTCTTCCAACTACCTTCATTGGAAAGCTCCTTGGTCAACAATTCTTTGTTTTTCCTTTTTCTGTCAAGGACAATAAAGTGGCTGAGAAACATTAGGTAACAGAGATGCATAGTCCTAGTGGTAATAGAAGGAAGCCTTCCAGAATGTGTGAGTTGCACAGTGAAGTTATCATGTCACATGTTTTAATTTGGTGCATTTGTAAGAGTTTTTTTGAGAACTCACATTAATCATCAAGCTAACAGGATTCCAGTAAAACTTCGAACGGTGACTGATACTGTTTCAAGGGCCATTTTATAAAGAATAGTACAGAAACTTGACCCTTGCAGCAAGACTTATGGAAAGTACACATTTAAAGCATTATATGACACCACAGAAAGAAGACCATGTTGTTTTGCCAGTATGTCGTCCAGTGTAATAACCTGACACAGCTGCTCCTACTGCTACTGTATTAGCATGAGTACTTTTAACAGGAGGCTGACATACCCTAACATTTCCCCTCCCCATCCACCATCAGTTCCTTATACCAGGAACATTACTGCAATGGCAACAAGGGAATGGAAAAGGCATGGAGAAACATGTACTATTTCCCAGTTCTACCGCATAGCCATTTCACGGCAGCATTATTGATGAGAATGGGTTTTAGAAGGAGAATATTAAAGAGGAAGTAGAATTAAAAACTAGGAACACAGGACATTCCAAATTAAGTATTTTAACACCTTTTTTCCTCTCAGTTATAGAGGTAAAACAATCTGGTTTTGCTGTTGAAGCGTCCTTCAAAACATGCCAGACTCAAAAGGGAGAGCTCAGAGGGAGAAGAATATATTCAGATCTGGTGGGGGATGAATTAATTTTTTCTAAAATCCCCGAGAGAGAATGTGAAAAATGATATATTCTGAGTGCTTGTTGAGATGAGAAAACCAGAAGCATACCACATTAAAATGAGGGTGAATTCTGTCATCTATATCCAAAAACCTGTTGTTTTAGAAAAGGCACACTGTGTGTGCAGTAGTCTTTCTACATGCTCTGCGTCTTTCTGCACGCTGCCTAATTTTTCTGTGGAGTAGCCAGTAATAATTCGGAAATGTAACATTTCTCCCTACAAAGTTTATTCTTAACAAAGACATGATAAGAAAATTTGGCCTTCTGTTATTTTTATGGGCCTGTCCTTTAGATTGAAAAAAAGGGGGATCAAGGCTGAGTTCTCACTGCTTGCTGCTACATGTAATGAAAAGTGCCGTTATTTATTACAGGTATATGTATCTTGGGCCAGGGCCCAGTTATGTTATATACTATTGAAAACAACATCCCTAACATTTATCAGAATTTCAACATGAGGGCTGAGAAACAGCTTGAACTAAAGACAATGTTCACTGGGAAAAACTTGCTGAACTTTTGGTTTGGCTAGAATGAGAAAGGTCTAGGCTAAAGGAGTAAAATTATGATTTGTCTACAGCCCAGACGACTCTTGGGGTTGCATCTGCAAGCAAGACAACTGAGAAATACAGTAGTAAAGGAGAATAAGGGCCTACGACACTGCCCCATGAGTAATGTGGAAGGTAAGGCAAGGGGATCAGACTGCAAGAATGTCAGAGGCTCACGAAGAGAAACGAGAAAGAGCCACAAAAGTCAAGAGAACATGAGATTTCAAGAAGAACATGACTGATTTTCACAGAGATTTCTGACAATTGAATAAAGATGGGACTAGGCTCAAGCAGGGAAACCTTGGAGATGAGGCATGTCTTGCTTCATCTTACATATCCATGTTATGTGTGTCTGCCTAGTCAATGGAGACCAGAAATTGATTAATCTGATCCTAAAGCACACACCTGTCTTTGGTCAGCCTGATAGCTTGCTGCTGACTGAATTGACCGGGACTTCATTGACTGTCATGGGAACATAGACACCTAGGTCACAGGTAGATGCCTGCATCAATGACATTTAAAAATAGGGGCATGAATCCCACTCTGGTTTTCTTGTATGTATGTGCTATGTATGTAAGAAGGTCCTATTATGAAATCAACTTTTAGAGGAATTTTGCAAACTCGTTGTCATGTACACTGCAAAGAGAGACAACTGGCAATATATGCAAGATACATGGGAATGAGCAAATGGGAATTTGCCTGCACTAGAATACACTTAGTTTTTTACTGTCCATGAGCCTAATGTAGTATCACAGAATCACAGAATCTTC
>KZ505682.1:445190-464852 GCA_002844005.1 Limosa lapponica baueri | reverse complement strand
TGAATTTTTTTAGAGTTGGAAGGGACCATATAGATCATCTAGTCCAACTCCCCTGCTGAAGCAGGATTGCTTAGAGAATGCTACTCAGGACTGCATCCAGGCGAAATTATTGAGTTCATGCTTTCTCTTGCATTTTCTCTGACATACCATTTTTGCTGAGTGAAGTCAGGAAGGACAGAGAATGATGGGTATATGCATATACCCATACATATACATGTTTATCTGTATATTGTATGTGTAGTTGCATACAAATTGGCAGCTTGATTTTCTAGGATGCTTAATAGCAACAGCTGAATGAGAATTTTCAAATGTTCAAATTCATTTGAAAATCAAGCCACTCATTCGAGTTGCTAAGTATAATTTTAGGCCTTCTATTTTGAAACATTCACACTTCTTTTTAGGTGCCACTGAAAGAGAACGGTGTGGCAATGTTTTAACTGACACATAGCAGCATTACTGCTGCCCTCAGTAGGACTAGATCAGTGCAGAAATTAGCCTGACTCCTTCAAAATGCACAGAAAATGTAAGTTGATCTCAGTGTCATGATTCAGATGCATGGTTTCAGGTATCAGAGAGGTCACTCTGTTCATGATTTTATATTATGCCCATTGCAATGATATTAGATCATCCAAGTAGCATCTGCTCATTCATGTCTTAAGGAAGAATTGGACTTCATGCAGCTAACTGAATTGGAATCTGACCAAGACACCTTTTATATGGGTGAGATGGGAACTGAGTTCTCTCAGAGCACTTAAGCTACATCCAAACCTCTTAGATATACTTTATTTCAGCTTTTACTACTTCTGGCACTCACGTGAGCCTGTGAAGTTGAAGTGTGTTAGGTTAATGTCAGCCAATTAATTTTTGTCTGGTTCTGTCCTGAGAAACTGGTGGCATTAGATATAACAAAAACACACAGTGCTCTGCCCCTAACAGAGGGTAAACACAATCTGTGCAATTCATTTGTGAGGAATAATAATGGGAATTTACCCAGTACCAGTAAAATCCAGGTCAGGACACTTTCAAGGTCCTGCACTGCTCCAAGACAGTACAGCTGATACTTGTCTTGTGCACACAGTGTTGATAAGGAAGACCAGTAATTTGAAGTTGCATGAAAATACTCTTACCTATCTTGTAGTACTTCATTGAAGGAGTGGGCCCACAGAAAAGCTTTCTGTCAGAGACAACATCAGAATCCTGCCTTTGGTTGTCAAATTTTAAAAAATGACTTAGCCTGTGGACTACATGTGTCAACAGCTTCAGCACTTAAAAGGAAATAATTTAAGTTAGCAATGGTTTTCAGCTTTCTGATCTAGAAACTCTTAAGGGATGCCTCTAAGGGATCCATAAAAGGTAGTTAAGGAAAGCAAAGTTACTGTCAATGGTGTTCTCTTTTTAGGAGAACCACAAATTGAAAAAAGGTCACCAGCTACCAAAAAAAGCATATTTGTATTCTTACCTAGCATACAAATAATGGAAAATAACAATGCATAAATTATAGGTCTCCAGAGGGCAAACACAAATTTGACTAGTGCACTGTATATACTGTAAGTATTTGGTGACCAGTGAATTCCCAGACTAAAGAAATGCTCATATACCAACCTGTAAAAAAGTATAACCTCTGTGGCTCTTTCCACCCTGTCAGATTCAATGAGAATAGGTAGCATTATCATGACAGTGAGTCCTTCAGTGCCAGGCTCACAGGGTTAAATGCAGAAGACCTTATTCAGTTCTTCCTCGGGCAAAATTCCATTTGCCCAGCAGGAGTTTGTCTGGGTAAAGAGTTTGGGATTTGACAGGCAAGGTTGATGAGTTGTACAGCAAAATTAGCTGAAATAGCAATCTTTGCAGCCCTTCCTAATGGACTAATAGATTTTTTGAAGTTGGAAGATTTTCTATAATCCCTCCAAGCCCTTAATTTCAGGTTTACAATTACGGCTTCCCATAAACAATGGAAGTTTCTTTCAATTTACCACCTCAACCAGGTGCCTTAATGAGCTCTGCAGGAAAGCTCACACAAGTTACAACAGGAGCTGGAGGAACAACTGCCTGCTTTAGGCACAGAACAGCTGCTTACAGAGGGTTTGTGGTGAAGAACCACTCCCAAAGCCTCTCCCCAGCTAGAGGAGATTCTGCATGTTGAGGGCAAGGTTATGCTAGGTAGAACATTGCCCATTTTCTTTCATGTCTCACTCAATATTCCCTGTCTGCCTCGTCAGTAAGGATGGGAGTGGGGCACAGACGCTTCATCTGTTAAATTGTTGGTGGGGCTGAGATGCAGGAGTATGTGATCCATACTGAAAAACTGTTTTAGAAATGACAGACTGAGTAGGAGATTTTTCTCTTGCTTAGTTTTGTACTGCCTATTACAAGAGGTAGAAGGCAGTTTCTTTCCGAGAATATACCTCTGTGTTTTCATGAATTTTTTTTAAATAGAGGGTTTAAGGATATTTTAATCTAGTAAGCACTTCTGTACAGTTTTAATTCCAGTTTGAGAAAGGCTCTTTCTTTCTTTCATAGAAAAATCATGGTGTAATATTTTCACTATCCAACCTGCAAAGTGCTGAGTATCTTCCCCTCTCTGTGGCTATTGGGATAGATAGTGTCTTTCTAGTCTGAAGATGAGAAACTAGGTTGTTTTCTCAGTGAAATAGTTCCTTTTCTTTGGTATGTGTATTGCAAAACTAAACCATGGTGGTTTGATATGTGGTCTTGTGATTTATGTATTTGACATTTGGAAGCAGATACCAACAATATAGAAGATAATTCTTAATGCACTTCACTTCTGTACTGCTTTATTCAAAAAGTTATTGTAGGATAAAATGTCACTTTTTATTTGGAGCAAGTTACAATCCATTGCAAGACACATTCCTTGCCATGTGACAATTGAAGAGTGATGTAGGCCTGTATCATTTCTAACATCTGTTTGGCTTGGAGCGTGGTGCTTCTGTCTGGCTTGATGAAGGGACTGCGTGAGCTTTTCTGACTTTTTTTCACTATGTCTGATAGCTAATAAAAGATGTTATCTCTCTTGAAAAGCTTGGCTTTTTATAATAGATACACACAATGGAAGAGTTAAGATTGCATGTAAACTTGTCTTGATGAGTCCTTTATTTTATGGACAATAGAATAAGGCTTCATAAAAGCAAAAGCTTTATACTCTGCAACTGCATTTTTGTTTCAATCGATGGTGTTACAGCCAAAGCTTATCTAAATTTTACAAAGCAAAGAAAAACAGAAGATAACCAAGAGTTGTTTCAATTGTATACTTCAGCTGTGGGCACTAATGAAGTTATGGCCACAACAAGATCCACAAGAAGACAGGAAGGCCAAAATACTGATTCATCATGTTAAGGATTCCCTCACTGCATGGAACTGCCTCCCAGGGGAATCTATGTCCATATGCAAGACAGGAAGCATAATTTTCAGAGATACTGTTAGTTTTCCTTGCAGGAGAACACTTTCAAGGCTACCCCTGAACTATCTTCTCTGGTGAAAAGGCGTGGAGCAAGACTAAACATTATTACTGCTTGTTCTGCTGATAATAATTCTATGAGAAACTGAGAGCAGCAGAACATTTACAGGACTGCTTTACTCTAACTCCTTGGCACCACAGAGCATTAGCTTTATGGTGAAAAGTTACAAAAATTCCTGGAACTTGGGACTGCTCTGTTAGCCCACTTTGCCGCTTTTACATGTACTCTCCTTTTTCTTTATACTCTTCTCTGGATCTCCTGGGACAAACTGAAGGGACCTTTGCCCAGTCTGTAGGACTGCTTTACTAAGGGAGTCCTTTTTACAGCTATACACTCAGTGTTCATGTTTTCCCTCTGGAGGGTCCTTGAGAAATTTCTGGCTTTGATCCTATGGGAACCATTAACTTTTACTAAGATATTATCTTTATCTGACACTTCCCATCTCTTATGCATGTCTGGGGAATCAGTATGCTAGAGCACAGCGATAGCTCTAGATATTAATTTGGGAATGTGAAGATTATCTCAGAGGTAAAAGAAACATGATGCCTGTACTTACATTCTGTACATCTACTTTACTCCCAGTAAACAGCTGCAATGATTCACAGGGTAGTGCAATCTTGCATAATTGCCTTTGAGTTGCTGGACTTTTAGAAAGTGCTTTTTCTTCACGTTCTCCTCAAATCCACTTTCTTTGTAAGTTTCCCAACTCTGATCCTGAGCTTCACATAACAAATCTGAGAGGGAAAAAAAAAATAATCATGTGGGTATCGCTGGAAATGACTGTGATTCATTATTTGCAGCTGTTGTGTTCTTGGACATCTGCGTTTGGGCAGGACTCAACACAAGACTTTCTAACAGCATCTGAATTCCCTGGATGCAATTATTCTCCCTGTAAAGCTGAATCAAAATTGTTCCCTAAGGCTGTATCCTGTCACACCTAGGATTCCCCTGGGAACCCTGGACTCTCCTTGGACCGCACAAGTCTGCTTGACACTAAACAAAGATTTTTGGCAGTAACTGACAGTCTTGTTGACAATAACAATAGTGATTTAATGAAAACTGAGCACCTCGGAATGGTTTTGCTAATTCAGAACTGAATTCTATTGATGTGGAAGCTGCTGATTTGTGTTTCTGCCTGGGGAGTGAGAGGTACGCTGCCCCTTCTGAGGGGATAGCTTCAAGACATCGCATTTCATATTCACTACATTTATCTGTTTAAAAATATTTAGGGTCGCTAGGCCCCAGTTCTGTTAAATTTGAACCAAGCTGAGACCATCATGCTCCAGTCACTTCTTTTTCTTGACCAACATGCCCATTTTGATTACCTAGGCTGTATCTGAACCACTGGCAGAAGTAACAGGTTCTGACCTCTGTTTGCCAACTAGCCAAGACACTAAGTCCCTTCTACAAGTAACTTTATTAGATAAAGCTTTTGATAAAAAGCTTTGTTCAAAATTCATGTCTTCTGATAAGTCTAACTTTCTGACCTGGTCTGAGAGACTGAAGACTGGTTTTTGTTTAGCAAAGCCAGTGCCAAGCATTTGCACCTTCATCCCTTCTCACTAGACTTGTGCTCCTGAAAGCCACACTGTTTCTTAAAATCTAAAGTGAAAACAACCCCAATTATTATGGAATCACAAGCAGATAATAAATATAACTGTTCCACAGAAGTTCAGAGATTGATTCTTCCTTGGGATGTAATATAATGGAGGGAAAGAAGAAAAGAAATATCAGAATTTTAGCAAGAATGTAGATGTCGGCAATTGTGTGTCACCATATGATGGAACGTTGGCAAAAATATACTCCAGATGGGTTCTTCTTCCCTTTACTATATTTCCAGTAATAATGCAATGATCCAGAGCTCCTTTACGGAAGATCTCATTGACAGCTTTTATTACACAGGGCTATAAAATTAGCTTCAAGAGGAGAATGTGAGGGACGTTCCTATGGATGTGTGAAGTTGCTCATAAATTTTTTACTGAGATCCACGATCAAAGAAGTGCGACACACAAAGTAATGAATGATTGAATCTCACTGAAGGTGAGTAAGATAGAGTTGGCAGTTCTGCAGTGCCTCAAAATTTAAAGCCTAATGGGGCATTCTCCAGCAAGGATTCATGATAGCGACGCTGGATTCAAGGCTCTGTTGCCTAAGCTGACATTCTGCTCTGGCAGCAATCCCACTGCAATCTAAAACACTTTGCAGAGAAAGTGCTTTCCACTGAATACTGGATCAGGCAGTACCATGTTAGTATTGCAGATAAGAGCATGAACTGGCAATACATTTTACAGACCACTGCTTCCTTTCTCCTCAGATACTTTTTATGTAGTGTGAGAAGAAAAACCGCAACCCCCCCAACCTCACTAGAATAGTTCAAGCAAATAATTGGCATTGCACTCCTTGGTCTGCCTACTTTCCAGCTTACTGTATGGTACCATGTACAGTAAGCTGTATAAGTAGGTATTTGACAACAGCTCTGGGACAATGGTCTTCAAAAGTTAGAAGACCTCTTTGTGATCTCCTGCTGTTTCAGGAGAGTCATGTATAATAATGAAATAAGGTGAGCAGCAAGGGGCCTGGTGGCAGGGAACAACTCTGCTAACTTCATATGTGCAGCAAGTGTTCGTAAAGCACCATGAGACAAATCCTCAGCACAATTGCAGCATACAGAATAGTAAATGATGTATTTGTGTCTGCTGCAAGGCAAATTCACTGGAAAAAATGTGTTTATTTGACCCTCATTCAGAGAAATAGTCTCTGCACCACAGAGAAGGTTTTAACAGACTGGTGTGACGTAGCTCTTGATTGTGCTATGTATGAGCCTCACACTCAGGTCCTGTGTAAGGATCTAGCCTAGGCCTAATTAGACCAAAAGCATTTTCCTCTGTGTCATATTGTTTATTTTTAGGGCTTTTCATTGCCATCTATCACCAGAATATAATTTTCTAGTTAAAACCTACTGCTCGAAATTTACAGGTGGTTTCACAATATTGGATGTCAGCAAAGTGTCCCTGAAGACACCTAGAAGTCTTCTGTTTGGGTGGAAGTCGTCTATATATATTTTCTTAGACACCCAAGAATCTCAGTAAAGATGGGGACTCTCTGCCTGGATACACTTCTGTGTTGGAAAAAGTCCCAGCAGGTCCAGAGGTCACAGATGATCTAGTATGATTTTTCCCTCCTGAACCAGAAGGGGAAGGAAGAGAAAGTGAGTAGACAAAGTGAGATTTACTTCCCCATGCAGCAGCTGGTAGGTGTTTTCTGTCATCTAAACCACATTTGAGCCCTTGACTAGAAAGACATTGAAGGTGCTGCTATTACCTCCCTGTCAGCTACCCTGCTCTGCCAAAAGACACTGGGAACTAGATGCCACCAGACAATCTGATCCCCTGTCTGCTAGACTTCGGAGGGCAGACTTCCAGCCAGTGAATTAACACTCATCCAAGGTTTCAGGTAAGCAAAACTGTTCCAGTAGTAATTTTGGCTGCATAAAGCCCTGCAATCGCTCTTCTGAAAAAGGCGTGCAGGACCTCATCTACAGGCACAGTTCCCTCAGGCTGTGCAAATCTGTCTGTGGAGTTTACGGACTAGCATTTCTTTCTGGGGAGGTGAAAGAGACTGCTGCTTCCAGGGCAGAGACGGAGGTCTCCACCATGGCTGCCAACATGGCTACTTGCTTAGGTAGCCTGGCTCTTTGACCCTTGGCATGACGTGAGTTATGAATCCAGTTATTTCTTTTGCATGAGCAAATAAGGTGCAAATACTTGTCAGCATGCATTGCTGTGTTGTATTCATTTAATCCACTGTTTCCTCCCTACCGACAGGTCAGTGAAATTTGGCATATGCCCTTTCTGGAAATCAAATGCACAGAATCCTTTTGCAGCAGAGGGAGAATGGGCTGGGAGAGCAAGATGCTGCCTGTCCAGCCTTGAATGGAGAGCCTTCTTTCCCAGCTCATCTCTTCTCCCCCACTCCCTACACTCATATATTCAGGATTCCCCGTGTGTTTAACTGCAACTTTCGTACCAGTGGCTTTCACTAATATATACAATTATGCAATCAGGCCTGAATGCTGATGAAGTGGTGTTACTAGGGGTGCAGGGTGGTGGTGTGCTATGGAACAGCATTTATCTAGGAACATTTTTCCCCCTCTATTCCACTCTTGGGAGACCCCAGCTGGAGTACTGCATCCAGCTCTGGGGTCCTCAGTACAAGAAGGACATGGTCCTGTTGGAGTGAGTTCAGAGGAGGGCCACAAAGATGATCAGAGGGCTGGAGCACCTCTCCTGTGAGGACAGGCTGAGGGAGTTGGGGTTATTCAGCCTGGAGAAGAGAAGGCTCTGGGAAGACATTATTGTGTCCTTTGAATACTTAAAGGGGGCTTATAAGAAAAAAGGAAGAAAAAAACATTTTACCAGGGCCTGTAGTGACAGGACAAGGTGTGACAGTTTTAAACTGAAAAAGGGTAGGCTTAGGTTAGACATTTGGAAGAAATTCTTTACTGTGAGGATGGTGAGACACTGGAACAGGTTTCCCAGATGCCCCATCTGGGCATCTGTGGATGCCCCATCCCTGGAAGTGTTCAAGGCTGGGCTGGATGGGGCTCTGAGCAACCTGGTCTAGTAAAGGACATCACTGCCCGTGGCAGGGGGGGTGAACTAGATGATCTTTAAAGGTCCCTTCCAACTGAAACCTTTCTGTGATTCGGTGACAAGAGCACATGGACGAAGCTAACAGATAAACCACATTCTCTGTGCCCTTAGGGCAACTTAATAACAAAAAGTGCATTTCACTTCTTAGAACCCTCTCTGCATCATACTTGGGCAAGGCACTCCCTTTGCACTATTTTTTTTCATGCAAATCTGAAGGTGGTTTCATTCTGCTGGTGTTAATCCTTATGGGAACACTGAGATCCTGTTGGTTGCATCTCTGGCTGGTTCTCCAAATACAGTAGAGAAAGAAGGTCTCTGCTATCTTAATTTCTTCCCATTACAATGGTTTTAGATGTTCCTGAAATGACAAATCTGTCTGAATTTTGATATACTGTGTTCTGTGGTCACTTGTTAAGGAGGTTCAGATCTAATTTGACAAAGATACTCAAATCCCTTCACAGACAGAAAGACTAAATAGTAAGATATTTCTTCATTAAAAGTAAAACCAGTTTGGGGTTAATTACTTGATGGTCTGCAATGACTCTACTGATTAGATCTTACTCCTCAGGAACATATTTTTATTGTTTTTGTTTTTAAGGATACATAATTTTCCCCCAAGGAAAATTAGCTCAGTGAACCAGGGCCTCAATCTTCATCTTTCTAAGGGAATGTCTTCAATTTCTCGGTGAACACTGAAAATAAAATGCTACTCCGTAACAGCACTCACCCAGGAGAAACTGGGAAAGCTTATGATTCCATTTCTGAAAGCCAGTCAGACCCATTAGCCATTACTCAATGTTTTACTCCACCTATACTCAGGGTTGAGTGTTTCTTCCCTTTGGCATTTTCCCCTTCTTTCCATAAATACTATGCTGAAAGGCCAAACTGCTACTGATGCTTCAGAGACAAACCCACATGACCACAGAGAGACCTATCACACCAGATTTCAAATACCAATTTAAAAAAAAAAAAAATTTTAATGTTAAAAGTCTGGTGTGTAATAATCAAATTCTACATTTTAGTTGTGACCTTCATGCTCCTAAATCAGAGTGAGATAAATGATCAGATTCTGTGTTGCAATATGATTTTGTCTCCCAATCTGATAGCAAATAAAGACTACTGTACATCAAAGTACATTGTATAATAAGGCTGCCACTGAATTGGAATTAGGGCAAGCTGCCATGCTTTATTAATGTTGCTGCGGAAGCTAAAACAGAAGTATAAAAGCCAGATTCTATCCTGTGTGCTCAGTATACCCTGGCAAGAAACATGCCAGAAGGGTCGTTCAGCCTATGGGTTCTGCTGCTGGAGGAATATTTAAACTTCAGCACCTTCCTCTCCAGAGAAGATTGCAGTAGAAGCAGGAGGAGATAGCAGGATAGGAAGGCCTATTTTGGCTTTCCCACATGGTAAAGCCAGATACATGGTATCCCTGGAGGTTGAAGACTGCAGATGACTTTATATCATCTACATGGAGCAAGTTTTCTTCTGTATGTGTGTTTCATGTATTTTATTTAATACAATTACGGCTGCATCAGAATTTGGCTCATGGGTAAAAACGTCACACATTCCAATTCCAGAGTGCAATTTCTATGGTGCTGTAGCACATCCTGGAAGTGCATTTGTCACAGCCCTTGGCGGCCCTTAGACTAGGTATAGACAGCTACTGCCGCTGTGTTGCTTTGTATGCATAAGATAAAGTTCACCATGCACATCCGTAACATACTACAATGACAGCTGTAGCTAAATAATGAGCAAAACCTGGTTTCTGCTTTCAATTACATTTGCACAGCACTTCCTCTCTTTCCCAGGACTTGTCAGGCTACAGCTGCAACAAGAATTTGACCTCAAGATCTGTAGTGCAGTGCTCTATGTTAGAGCAGAAATAGAAAATATTCCTGTTACTTCCTAGTTATAACCAAGAAGCATCTATACCAAATACTGTTTTACTACTTCAGCTGGCAAATGCATGACATTTTATGTTTTTACAGTTTGCATGACTGAGTTTCCAACCGAGAATTGTTTTTTCAAGCGAAGCAAAACAGAGGCATAGATGAGCAACTGTAAAAAGTTTACAGAAATAAGATGTCAGTCTCCAAAACCTACGTGAAATGCTTTGTGCATATGCTCAAGATTATCACTGAAAACATACAGATGGGCCAAATTCTTATCCCACTGAAATAAACTCCCATTATGCTGGTAAAAAGTGGTGTTGCCTGTGACTTTTATCAGCACTACTTTATCAATATTAAACCTGGTTGGGGTTTTTGGGGGGGTTTTTTTGTGGTTTTTTTTTTTGTAATGTTGCCTGGTAAGTTGTAAAGTTTTGAGAACATTGACTTTTTTGGCAATTACAGCAGTGAATCAAGGAAAAAAAAGTTCTGCTTTGCTGTAGAACTTTGCAATGTGTTTGATTTCCATGATTTCTAATAAGAAATTTTTAATAGGAATTTGTTTTTCCTGTTATAATCTGTAAATTATTTGTCTGCTTATAGTTTTTCAGCAAATGTAATGCCCTTTAAAGAGTGCAGTGATTGCAACTACTTTTACCTTACTATGCAATCAAATGTATAGTACAGTGGTGGCTGTATTATGACTCATGAAGAACAGCAGCTATTTAAATTCACATTTTACATTACATGAAACAAAAAGACATTTATCAATTGCTATTAAATACAAACACTATCGAACACTCCTTTATCAGTCCAGTTCAGCATTATGTGCCCCTCATATTCTAAAGCAAATGCTTAAATCCAGTACGGATCCAGTACTTCCAGTGCACAGAGGCACGGGTGTCAGAGCGTAGGCACCATCACCCACAGGCAGCTCTTTTGCATGTCTGGCAGCCCCATCAGAGGAGTAGCTGACAGCAGGCCCAAAGTCACCTTTGGACATCTGGACATCATTTTTTGGCTAGAAAAATAATAAACTTTCTGGAGCATCTGCATGTAAAATAGACGTCATTCTTCCGGTATTTGAACTATGCCTCTTCATCTGCAATTTTTGCCAAAGATTGGGAAGTATCCTGATACTTCAGTTTGCCTCAGAAATGGAAGTGATGCTGAGCATTAAACAATGAGGCTTCATTCACACAAAAATCGTATTCCTTTAGTGAGTTACATCCTTTATTAAACACAGATGGTAATTTTCCTAGGGGCAACACTAACACTGAGATTAAATCCTTACTCATATACAAGCCCTTCTACATTATATTAATTATTTGCATTCATTGGCAGTCTGGCTTCCTGACGGGGAATATTAAGCTCTTACAAGTAATGCTTCAGCTTAGGCACTTGACGTCTCGGGAAGCTATTTTGTTCTCCCAAGAGTGTTTAAACAAAGGAAACTCAAGAAGTTTAAGCAGAAGGTATTATGCCAGTTCTCTGTAGTAACTGCTGGGACTACGTTGATAGGACCCTGCTTGCAGACGCCTAGCAACAGAACCCCTGTGTATGCTACTGCTCTCATTAAGCTTGTCATGAGCTTAATTGCAACCCCAAAGGAAAATAACATTGGGTTTCAGAGAATTCAAGTATTTTCAAGCAGCTACAGGTAATTAATTTAGCTGCATTAGAGTGACTTATATGAGGTGGACAGTCTTATTTTAATGCTTTGGAAGAGCATTAAGTAGATAAGACATTCTGCTAACACCAAGCCATTAGATTTATTAGTATTGTATGATAAGCAGATGTTCAATGCCCACCCCACAGTGACACCTAGGCTGACATAGTTCTGTTGCCGTGTAAAAATAATGGCGATTTCTTGGGTTGGAAAGGTCAATATAATGTAATTATACACATCAGTAAAAATCAGGCCATGTTGCCTACTGTAGCATAGTGAATTCAAGTGAAAAGGACTTGTTTTTCAAGATAATATATTTAGCAAGAGAAACTGTAGTGATGCTTTTGAACTATAAAATACAATATGCAAGTGTTTTACTTACCATTTCCTCATATTTATGGAATGAATAAACAGGTTACAAGAATATCCCTTTTTGGAATGATCAAATGCTTCAATGTGAATGATGTTGAGCCAAGCACATGGAAGGGTACAACACAACTCTGCAGATACTGGCACACAACATGTGAACATGTGATATGATCTTGTGAGAGTGAGTTTGGGACAGCTGTAAAAGGGGCCAATGGCTGTGTTGCAGTGGACCTAGCCAGATAACCGGACACATGATCACCTAATGTTGTTTTTGTTAAAAACTGGCCCTTTTGGTCTTTGCTCTCAACGTACCAAATGTCTTTCGGGAAGTGCAAACTGCATCTCCTTGTCCTGTACAGTGTGCCAAGTGAGAAGGACTCAGTGGTAGGAGCCAGTGGCTAGTGTTTCCACCGTGAGAGTATTTTCTCATGGATTCAGTAACAGTCTGTCTAGACAATGTGGTGTTGGGAATGTGCTGAACATGTATCTCCACCAACAATCTTAACTGTCTTCTCTTCAAAGGGAGATCCTCGCTTTTTGAACAGTTCTGGCAACCAGTCAGCCCCATAAGACACAAGCAGTGTGTTGGCATCACAGGTAGCTGCAACACTCATCTCTGGCTTTTCCCATGACGATCCTCTTTGACAGCAGGTATCATCCCTGAATTGATTATGACACTTTTGTATTTCTGTCACCTAGTACCAGCTCAAAGGTTGATGCCTGCGATGTGTGCCACAAAATTTTTCTCTTATTAAAAAAAAAAAAACCTATGTATCAGTGATAGCTTTCTCTCTCGGTCGGTAAGCTTATTAATTGTGGCTGCAATGCAGTTTATAGGTTGGCCTGATTTGATTGCTACCTTTAACTTACAATAAGGACACAATTAGGAGTTAAATATTAAAAAAAAATAATCCCTAGTTAACAGATAATCATTAAAAATCCAGGTGTTTAGCCCCATAGACACCTCTGCCTGGAAACTGTGCTTTACTTTGCCTTCATTTCATCAAGGGTGATGCTAAGTGTTACACACAGCTCCTGGTGCCATACACCTTTCATGTTTTGGATATTCATCATAGGAATGCATGTGTGGTATTCATCTATCATATGTGAGCAACAAAATTCTATCTTGTCCACCTAGAAGTACGACGGCCATTGGCTAAGCAGTATGAATAATTAGGTACCTTTTAGTTTGGCAAAAAATTAAGACTGACTCCTCCTACTTCATTTTTATTATTCCTCTCCCCTGCCTTCTTACTGTTCTTGCCCCTTAATATGTTTGCTTAGTTCAGATTGGAAATAGGTGTTATGTTTTTCAGCCTCTTAGAAACATAATAAATAGGAATGGTTAGATTCATGCTGGTGCTTCTTACTTCCAGCAGTGGGAAAGCTACTTCAACTCTTGCCTCTGTCAGGGGTATTTTACCCTCTGTCTTCCAGGAGAATCCCAGAATCATAGAATAGTTTAGGTTGGGAGGGACCTTAAAGATTGTCTAGTTCCACCCCCCTGCCATGGGCAGAGACACCTAGACCAGGTTGCACAAAGCCCCATCCAGCCTGGACTTGAACATCTCACATACATTTGTTAGGGCTCAGTGACTATTTGCTTTATCATGCACGGTGGGAACAGAAGAGGTGGAAGGATGCCTGCTTAGACGGTGGTTGGAGGGAGGCTTAGGTTGGTCAATATCTGGATGCCAGCTGGACATAGTGTAGCCTGTGTTTACTTACCGAAGTAAGGATAGTTCCAAACAACACACACTGTCCGTTCAGCATCCTCAAACATGCCGTACCAGGCCATTTGAGACATTTTCTAGAAGGGGGAAGACCACAAAATCAAGTCTGTGTCTCTCATATCCTTACTCACCATCAGGCTGTGCCCTCTTTCGCTGCGAAGTTAATGCTGAAAATACAGGTTTCTTTGATTGCATGGAAAGTAATTGCTGAGATGTGTGGGAGACGACTCGTTCGGCCCTGGGAGCCCGGAGAGGGCTTGCAGTGTTGCTCAACTGATAAGGGAGGACGTGTTAGAATTAGTAGGCCACAGGCCTTGGGGAAAATCAGTCAAGTTGGTCTAGGAGGAACGAAGAATGTTTGTCCCTCATCCCCCAGCGATAAAAGAGGAACAAGAAAGTACATACCAACCTTCACGGGACGGATAGCGCTGCCTTGTCAAAACAATGGAACTTTCTAACAGAATGTGTTGCTTAGCAGAAACTTGAGGCAGACCCTCTTAAAGTAGTGATAATGTTAGTAACCAATTAGCGAGTGTCTTGTGTCATGAATTAACCAATCAGTAGGGGACACGCTGTCCCAAACCTTGTGTGTGTGTGATTTTAACCTGTATAAAAGTATGTGAAAAAGCTGTAATAAACTGACACTCTGCTTGCATCAAGCGATGTCCCGTCTCTCCATCGCGGCAGAGATGGGCACGTATTTGTAGATATCTCAGGCTGACTGGAGAGCCATTTTTTGGTGAACTCTGCTTATGTGGACTGCACCCAGCTGAAGTCGTGGGGTGCTCTCGGTCTACACAAGCTCAGCTGCTCCACTGCCTGTGAGGACACTGTCCCTTACACAGGGACCTCCCATGACAAGGAGGTGGACAACGCTGGGGTGCTTCATTCTGTTTTCCCCAAGATCCAGCCAGCAGATCTGAATGAGAGCTAAGGACTTCCTCAGGTCCTTGCTAGTGACTGACCTTGATCAACCCCAGACATATCATGCTTCTCTGAGGGAACCATGAAATGGACTTCTGCCCCGGAGAGATACCACTGCTCCCAGAGGAGCCCACAGATGGTGGTGGCCCTTACCCAGGTCAATTAGGAATTGGTTTAGCCTTCTTTCATGTACATCTATAAATCTGCGTGTCCTGAGTGAGGAACACATTTTACCACTGCATGCCAGGAAAGGCTTGCAGAATCAAAAAGTCTCATGTAAAGTGTGGTGGCTTCTGAAATGCTTTTGCTCTTCTTTTACTCATTCCTTATTCTGTTGCCTCTCTTTCTTCTACCGCACCTTATGCACACCTGGCTGTTAAAACCAGACACACGTAAGTGCAGATATGTTTAATGCTGTCTAGACAAGCACCCTATTAAGCTGGGCTGGGGCAGCAGTTGCCATAGTGATGAACAAATAAGGTCTCGCAGCTGAAAATGAGGCAGCGGGAGATTCATACTTTTTTCACAATATAATGGCGATGTCAGAGTGAATTTACAGTATGGGAAATGGCGACTCTGTGTTAACCATTAGCAGAAGAGCCATAAATAGAAAGTGATACAGTTGGTTAAGTTGGTTAAGGACTAGACTTTGCTAATTCACAATGAAGGTGAAAATTCTGAGTTCTGAAATAACAGCCTCAAAACTGCTCCTGAATGCAAAGACGACGACTAAGTTTGCAGTATTTCGGTTTCTGTTTGGTATAAAGCATAACCTTGTATCATATGCTGCTTTTACTTTAACATTTGAAGTTTATGCTGAAGTTTTAGCTTAACAGGTGGTAGCTTTTCACTGTGGGAGGGCCCCAGAAAGTCCTTTCTAGTTTTCACACCATTTCTGACTGAAACAGCACTGCTGGGGAACTGCTGGGGCAGGTTCCAAGAGAAACCACGAGATTTTTCTCACTGCAACAAAGATCCAAGTGAAAAATCTTTTTCCTCTTCACCCTGTTGCATAATAAAAAGACAAAACCACCTCTCATTTCTCATGGAAGAGGTTAAGCTACAGCAATCCGTTTGCAGACTGCCAAGGGGAAGGGAAAGCAGCCTCAAAGCAGCAGCGTGTGACGCCAGCTCCTGCTCCCCAGCCGCCCCTGCCGTGGTGGTCCCTCCATGGCTCACCCCCCTCCCCCTCCTCGCCCCACGCATGGTGGCATGGAGTCCATTATAAACCCTTTTGGGTTGTAAAGGAAACCAAGCACGATGTTCACATCGAATGTTTCCTACACAAATTGGTTTTATTTTCATCTGAAATTCCTGAAATATGCTTCATTGAAGAGAAAAATATTACAACATAATTGTAATTGTAATAAAGCAAGGAAGTAGCATTTCAGATGGTATTATGGCATGCTTATGAGCTCCTTTTCTCTTTATCCCTCTTGCATAATTTTTGTATCAGACTGTTAGACATAACTAAGCCATGTATTTTAATGTATATGTTAATGTACGCAAGCCTATGAGCTGTAAGACATGGAGAAAATGTTTTCCTAATAGAACAAGTTCAAACAAATATTAAATTACCACATTTAGTCTTAGTCTCACATTTTTCATCTATAGGGTGGAACTTTTCTCCATTTCAGAGACAGGCAGATGTGGGCGCACAGATTTCAGGAGCAAAAATGCACATAGAAGTCCAGATGTCCTAAACTCCTCTAACTGAGGTGTATGCTTGACCTCAGTGCTGCTTGTTTACTTCAAAGGGAGGTGAATAAGCCGACCATTTCTGGAAGCTTCACTTCAAAAGGGGAATCATAGGGGTTATATGTCACCTGAAAATTTCAAGGAACAGACTGACAATTAGATAGATTTGCCTAGGCCATTCAGTTGTAATTCTAATTACAAACACTTTAGAATGAAACGATTAAAAATTAGCAAAAGTAATGAAGATGCTTATTAGCACATATGGATAAAACACCAATGTTTCCCCAACCACAAATCTAGTTTTATTAGTGTTTGGTTGCTAACTGGTATGAAATGCCTACTATTAGAGATTACTGTTCCCACCCATTTCTCATGTTAACTTTGACCAGAGTCAAAAGTTTGCTATTTTTGGTGTACATTTAAGAAGGTTCATAAGTAGAGTGAGTTGCGTAGAAAGTACTACTGCTGACTGTAGTAAAGGCAGGGATTTTTTGCCAGTATACCCTAAACCAGGTCCCTAGAGGAGTACAACTTGAAAAAACCCTTGGGACAGGATAACCGAATTTGCAAAAAGCTTTCTGTGGCCAGAGCACTGTTGCTGGAGTATGTATGCTTTCCCGACTCCTTGCCAATGTAGATATGTAGCTAAAACTTGCTGGTGTGGCCTGCACCTCAAAACCGGACAGGTACAGAAAGAACTGAGACTTGGCACTCCTGCTTGGATCCACTGCTACAGGGTAAGGCAAACTTAGAACTTCAGGACATTCTCCTCAGGAGTATGTTAAATAAATTATTGTCAGTGTTCCTACTGAACTATAAATGCAACTTCATAACCTATGTGGGCATTTTGCTGTTACTGAGGATGTATCCTTCTACTCTGCAAGAGTGACCTTCTTAAACACTGCAATATCTACCACTATTGTTTCCAATAAATGCCCCTGTTCAAGGACTAGCTCCATCATTATGAATAATGAGCACGGGGGTGGGGGGAAGCCACACACAATTCCAGATTATGTATTTGCAGTATATATCAAAACCATATTTTCAAAGCCCTAGAGACTTTGTGATTTTTGAATCTGATTGTGCTGACTTTGAAGCTTATTTTGTGCAAAATGAGAAACAACGCCTATGTAAAGGCCTCAGTTTTGACCTCTGCTAAGAATTTTCCAAACTCATAAAAATTGTTAGGTCCCTATGCATGCTCCTGATTTAGGCATGTTACTGAATTTGAACAATTTTTTGACACAGTAGTATTTCAGGTATGCTTGGTTGGTGAATATATTTATATGAATACTTCTCAGTATATGAGCATATACTAAAGTACTTCCGGTTTGTCAGTGTCTTTGACTTACTTTCACTAGAATTTACAGTCTTTTAAATAATCCTTCTTTGGCTTCTAGGATTCAGATTCTAATTTATTACAGCCTAAACTTTCTAAATTGGTTTGAATCTTTTCTCAACAGAAGTGGAGATAGAAACAATACATTTTGATTAGCCTTTCATAATACAATTACAAAAGTTTCTACATTACTTCTACAAAGTTCCTTTAAGGTCTTTTTAAAAAAAATACTACTGCTAAAGGAATCATTATTTTCCCCAACCTATGCTATTTTCAGGTAGGTTTTGCATCTGCTTGGATAACCTATTTTGGAAATCAGTTTGTTTTGCTTGCAGTTCTGTAAAAGAAAAGAAGAGCTCTCTCAGGTATGTAAAATGTAATGATTGCTAAAGGTCTCATCCTAAGTTACTGAAGTCAACAAGAATCTGGCCAGTCTAAATGAGTTTCAGACTAGGTCCAAGGAGAAATGTAAATGATTCACTAACTGAAGAGGTTCACAGTTTTACTGAGTACTTATATGTGTACACCTGAGGAAAGCACTGTGGTTCCTGTGTATTCCTACAGAACTGGCTGGTTTATCCCAACACCAATACTACTGCCAGAAATGGTACGCGTTAAACTCTTAACACATTTTTTTTTCTGGATTATTTCATTTAGCACTGATCGGTTCTCAGAGGAGAGGAAAAGAAACAGGAACTTAGTTCAGGGAAACACAAGTATTACACACACTTCCAAATATATAGGGTGGCTTCATGTAAATCAATGATCATGGTTGAGACCTTGTATGCTTCCTAAAAACCCATGTGCCTTGCTTTACATTGAATCCCTTATATATCTTTTCATTGACTTTTCTAGAAAAAGGCTATTCAATGTGTGACTTTCGTCCTTTACTCCAGTGCCCAGTTGGAAATGTATTCAACCTTCTGTTCATCACCACCTCCTGGCCATTTAAGTCCAACCCTGTCCCTCTTTTTTCACTCTCTGTGAAGGAAAAATCAGAAAGAGAGTAGTGGAGAGCCTGATACCATGTGAAAACTTCTCTTTCTGTTCCAGAAGGAAGACAGGCCATGTGGTAGTGGATGCCTCAGAAATAATACTCACCAGCTGTGGCATCCTTCCCATTTTCTACAGGGTGCTTTCCCACTATTTTATGCTGTTTCTGTCCCACCCTTAAATACCTCTGTCAATTGATAATAAGAAATCGAGAAATAATCAGTGTTGAAGTTTCCTGAAAAGTTTAAGACAAGGAATGAAGCGAGAAATTGGGAGAAGAAGAAGCAGAGGAAAATGGCACAGAAATGAACCTGCAGGCTTATAGAGTCCAGCCTTTCACTGTGATAGGTATCACAACATATAATCCCTTTCAGAAATGTATCAAATTCTGTATTAAAGGTTGGTGATGCCCGTGATTCCCACCACTTCTGTGGAACAGGTTGTTCCAGAAACTCATGTTCATCCATAGCACATTTCTTGCTGCATCTTCTCCAGCTTGCTGTCTGCCATCCCGGACCACCTGTGAGCAGCACTTCTCCACTGGAGGGAAAATGCTGTCCTTGGATGAAAATGGCCTCCTCTCCCCTGTTCTCTCTGTCTCTGCAACCTCGATCTCCAGACTTGGCTCAGTCTGAAGGTGAGCTGTCCCATTAGTAGCTACTTACAGAATCACAGAATCACAGAAATCATATATTCAGTCTTAAGATGGGCACAATTTGGGGTTTGGCTTGGGGAGAAAAAAAAGTTTTGCTTCCATTCATACCAATGAAGAAAACAAAAGAAATGGTCAGTGATTTGTTTTCTTTTGATCTACCCAAACTGATTTCTTCACTCCTTCCACATTTAGGTTAACCTATTGAACCAAAAGTCTAATGGTCCTCCAGCCCTATTTAACTACATGAAGGGATTTTAAATCT
>KZ505682.1:428113-444560 GCA_002844005.1 Limosa lapponica baueri | reverse complement strand
AGGGACATTTCATATTAGTGAAACGTTTTTGAAATAATGTAAGCATAACATAGAAAACAGTATACAGAAACTAAAGCTAGAAGATGGAAACTGGGAAAAAAAGAAATAGAAGCAATGGAGTTTCCACCATCTGATGTCCACCACAAGATTTTTTCTACGAAGCATGACTTCACAGAATCATGAATACTTACTCAGAATCAAGAATACTTACTCTTTGGAGCCACAACAGTGAGCTTTTCCAAAAATGTATTTAACCTATAGAAAGAACTCTGAAAATAGTCTTTCTCTTCCAGCTGCGTAGAGATGGCTAATGCTATCTGTTGTGGTTAACAATGGTTCTAGCATGATTCAATTTTTTATTTTTCATCTAGAGAAGCTCCAAAAAGATCAGCTCTCTCTTCTGACATTAAAACTAGTGTCTGTCTCTTCTGCAGTGTGATGGGTTTGTTGTTGAACTCCACAGCCTTGGAACAACACAAATAACTGAAAGTCCTCAAGTTGACTAAAAATGCTTCAGAAGCTTACAGATCACATAGCCTTCAGATAACAGGAGTCAGTAGGAGCTCAGTAGTAAAATTTATGGCATATGCTGTAATATTGCTTGAAAAAATATTTTTTCATTTATCAGCTGATAGAAGTGCAAGTTCTCCTGCTGCTGCCATGCGGAAATTATGATTCTGACACTGTTGGTTTCCTTTGCCCATTGTAAAATGTCTACGATGTCTTAGGGCTGAGTAAACAATCAAATAAGAAGATGCAGCCAGGTTCTTCCCAGTGGTGCACAGGAAGAGGATGAGAGACAAGGGGCATGAGTTGAAATGAGTGGTTCAGACCGGATTTAAGAAAAAACTTTTTCCCCCTGAGGACTGTGAAGCAGTGTCAGAGCTCTCCCAGGGAGTGCCTGTCCTTGCAGAGTTTCAAGCCTTGACTGGACAAGGCCCTGCCTGACCTCAGATGCTGACCCTGCTTTGAGCAGGAGGATGGACTAGAGACACTCTGAGGTCCCTTCCAGCCTGAACTATTCTGCAATTATGTGATCTGAATAAAAATAACCACAGAGGTCACCACAGTTTCACAGCTATGAAAGAATCTACCAGCTACCAGCAAACAGATACCCTCTCCCTGCCAGGCCGGTAAGGTAAGTGTTTAATTAAAGGTGCCTCACACCATGTCCTGACAGACACATTATGAAGGTGCCACCCAGATATGAAGTAAAGCAGCCTGCATGGCACGATCATTCTATTATGAACATACACACAGTCCGCTTGTGGATATTTCTCTTCTAGGAGAAAAGAGCAAACACATCTTGGTCATCATCCTATGGACAAGAAACATATAGGTAAGCAAAAGTTTCTGAAGGAATCAAAGCTTGCAGAAATTTAGATCTTGCAGAAATTCAGACTTGTGAATTATAACATGGAGGAGGAAAAACAGGCCACTGTATCTAGCAAGTAGAGAAACACAGAAGCCCACCCCAGGCAAGATGCGAGCTGCTGTGGTAAACACAGTTTGAAGCCTTCAGTTCTTTTCAAAACATAATTAACAGCAAAATACATTGCGGTCCAATGAGACAGAGCTGCAGAAGTGCACTAAGGTGACCATTTCTGGATAAGGCAGTCTCCTGGCTCATAAACAGAATGAAGCATTTAAAGTCACCATGGTTACCTTCAAATTCAAGCTATAGTTATTATTCCAGTAAAATCCTTGGTCTGCAAACCACTCTGAGATAAGAATAATGAGCCCTTCATTAACTGGGCAGATATACATCACTCTGCCTATCAAGTTACATGACTTCCATTTTATATGGGGTGAATTTGAGCTGAGCAGCTTGCAGCTGAGCACCTGTCATTCTCAGGCAGTTGGAAAGCAGAGACCTCGAGTTGTTTTGCTGAAGATGAGACTAAGGGCTTGATTGAAAGCCCCCTTGAGTTCAGCTGATGCTGGATCAAACTGCCAGATAAGAGTGTTGTCATAATGAAAAGTAGGCAAAACCACCCAGTACTTTTCCCCCAGCCATATATTTAAATCCAGATTAAATGAGGGATATGACGGGTGCATCTGTGACAGATCAGTCTGTACTTAATCAGTATGAACTATGATGTATTTTGGAAAAAACATGGTCTTGCAAGGTGTTGTCTTATACAGTTACAACCTGTAAGGGGAAACATCAGATGGAAAAGCTAAGAGTTCAGTTAGTTTGTTTAAAAATGAAAACTTTAAGATATTCTTCACTATTTCTTTTTTTCACACTTTATTTTCTTAGATGCAGAATGTTTCAAATCAAAATGGATGGGCTGGTTTTTTTTCAAATACAGTTTTGCCAAGCAACTTTGAAAAATATTACCCAGAACCTCTGAGCAATCCTGGAAAGGTAACGAGGGGTAGCGGTTTTAAACGGAAAGAGGGGAGATTTGGATTAGATATTAGGAAGAAAATCTTTACTATGAGGGTGGTGAGAGACTGGAACAGGTTGCCCAGAGAAGCTGTGGATGCTCCATCCCTGGAAGTGTTCAAGGCCAGGCTGGATGGGGCTTTGAGCAACCTGGTCTAGCGGGAGGTGTCCCTGCCCATGGCAGGAGGGTTGGAACTCGATGATCTTTAAGGTCCCTTCCAACCTGAACCATTCTATGAGTCTATGATTCTATGAAAGAACCTGACTCTCAGAAAAAAGTAACTATACTGTTACTACTTTCAAGCTGACTTTAGAAAAATTGCTACTAGCTTTTAACTTGAGATCTAAAGTAATTACATGATAATTTTAAAATTGTGGTAGGTCTGAAACCTGAATTTTCCTTATCCTATTATTCTTGGTCATTGTAACAATGTTTAACAGAGAAAGCATGGTTGTTAAACACACAAAATAAGATTTTAATCTATATAATCTATCTTTAAATTGTTGTTGTGTTGGAGAACAGCCTGAACTTCACCATTAGCCATTTCCAGAGCAACAGGATGTGATGATGTAAATTCAGGATTATGACTTTACCATGAGCAGTGATGGAAAGCACTTATTTAGAAACAAATATTACAGTAAAAGTGAAAGGCAAACATACAATAGTATGTATTTTGTTTAATTTAAAGTTTGGGAACAATGCTTTTACTCTGATAATATAACATTTCATGATACATAGTGGAGTAAGAGGACAATGAGACAGTCAGGATCCATTATGAAAGACAAGAGAAAAGCAAAAGTCACATGGTTACATGTCCCCCTGTACTGCTGATGGAGTGTCACGGCGCTGACCTGAATTTGTCTGCATTGCTTTTTAGTCCACCATCTTCTTACCGTGGCAGGAAATGAGAATGACAGTTACACCTGATTCAAGGGCTGAGTGAAATAATATCAATTATGAACTAAGCTGATCCACAAAGTCGTTCACACACAGTTGTTACCCTTGTGTCAGATGATAGTCTGACTACATTCAAGAAGAGTAATCTACTGAAGAGCTCCATAACCTGTGGTTAAATACTGGATTTTGCTGCTTGGTTGATTTTTTCTTCCTTCTCTCTCTTCACACTCTTTGCCTTTCAAATTTCCTCTTTTTTTCCCAGAAGCACAAAATTTTCTTTAAAATCTGGCATTTTGGCCTTAGATACAAACATGACCAAATGCAGATAAACAGTTAATTTCTCATAGGTCAAGCAAAGAGAGACTTTGTACATTCGCATCAATCTGTACTGATTTGCAGATCTGTACCAAATCAAGCGTGCCAGACATCACGTGGATAAATGGAGTCAGTGTCTACACCATTTTTCAGGTGAGGCAGAAAAATATCCAATGAAATTAACACAGAACACCTTAATCATATAAAAGGTATTGAAACAACTTACAATATTCAGTAGCAGCTCTTCAATACCATCTTTGTGTCCTGTCTTAGTGCAATATATCACAGAATCACAGAAGGAGTATCTCCAAGATGGTGACTCCACAACCTCCTTGGGCAACCTGTGCAGGGCTCAGTAGCCCTCACATTGAAAAATTGTTTCCTGATGTTCAGGAGGAACCTCCTGTGTTTCAGTCTGTGCCCATTGCCTCTGGTCCTGTCACTGGGGACCACTGAAAAGACTCTGGTTCTGCCCTCTTTGCACTGTCCCTCCAGATATTTATATACATTGATGAGATCCTCCTGAGCCTTCTCTTCTCCAGGCTGAACAGTCCCAGCTCTCTCAGCCTCTTCTCCTAGGATAGCTGCTCCAGTCCCTCCAGATATTTATATACATTGATGAGATCCTCCTGAGCTTTCTCTTCTCCAGGCTGAACAGTCCCAGCTCTCTCAGCCTCTTCTCCTGTGAGAGCTGCTCCAGCCCCTTCATCATCTTGATAGCCCTTCGCTGGACTCTCTCCAGTATGTCCATGTCTCTCTTGTACTGGGGAGCCCAGCACTGGACCCAGCACTCCAGCTGTGGCCTCACCAGTACTGAGTGAGGAAGGATCACCTCCCCTGACCTGCTGGCAACACACCTTCAGCAGTTCAGGACACCATTGGCCTTTGCTGGAAGGGCACGTTGCTGCTTCATGTTTAAGTTGGACCCAAATCATCCTTTTCTTCCAAGCTGCTTTCCAGCTGAGCAGCCCCCAGCATGTACTGGTGGCAGGGGTTGTCCCTCCCCAGGTGCAGGACTTTGCATTTCCCTTCCCCCTGCATGAGGTTCTTGGCCCATTTCTCCAGGCTGTCCAGGTCCCTCAGGATGGCAGCACGAGCCTCCAGTGTACTGGCCCCTCCTCCCAGTTTGGTGTCATCAGTGAGCTTGCTGAGGATGCACTCTGCCCCATCATCCAGATCATTGATGAAAATGTTAAACAGTATAATATTACAGAAAAATGTAATATTATGTGATACTATAAATAAGTGTGACTGGATGTAACCCTTGAAACCTCAGCTTTGCCTATTCACTTGAGCAGTCATCAGCCATTCTTTACCCCAGTAAAGGCACAGAGCCAAATTCTTCAGATTCAATTCCATTGTGTCCATGTTTTACCAGAAGATCAACATCATCAATTTGAAATACTTTTCAAAGTATTTCAGCAGTGAGTTCACACGCTTTCTTTGAAGAAAATAATGAAAGCGTACTGCTAGACAACACAAAAGAAAACATGGTACTATACGGGACAGAGTCATTTCACAGTTATGCCACTGACATTACTACAGTACAGCATGAGGACAGGGCCAGAACTGCACCCTCAAAATAAACTGCATTACCAATATAATTACAGAGAAAAATGAAGAGCACTACTTTTTAAAGAAATAAACGTGAACATTTTTTCAATATGATATTGACATCTTAGTCTTCCTATTGTTTCTGATACTTCTGCATTGCAGTGTCAATGAAGAGTGCATCAGATAAAAATCTTTCTCTTTTGACAGCTGGAGGTCAGATTTTAAAACAGAAGGGGAACAAACAAAAAACACCAAATAACAAAAAGACATGACAGGGTTCTCACTGAGTAGCTAGCTCAGTATTAAGTTATAGAGTGGACTCTTCAAGATTATATATGGCATCCTAAGGTTCCTAAAATCAATAAATAGTTGGGCACGGAATCAGTTGCTGCCCTAGGGACAAAGGAAAAATGACACAATGACTGGTTTAAAGGAGAGAAATAGAATAGCAGGAGAAACAACTATTATGATCAACCATCTGAACCTCTTATATTACAGGTTATAGGACCTGACCGAACTACATTCGGTCACACACATTTACATTCATAACTAGACTCCTGGACTACAGCACCTTGCACACCACTGGGTTTCCTTAGCCGTTCTCCTGTAAGAGAGTGGCCTCATCAGTCGCATAAGGAGAGGTAACTAGTGCTTCTTCCCCCACTTCTCTGGGTTTCCTTGCATTCCCCCTCATCAGTGTGATAGGACAGCCTAGTGGAAAGCTGCCTTCTCTTTCCTTCAGCACTTGCTGTGTTCTGGTAGGCACAGTGAATTTGGCAATCCCACCAACACCACCTTGGCCAGCTGTGCTACAAGTTTTCTGCTTCCAACAGGCGTTGTAATAGGTGAGCTTGTCTGCGTAACCTAGGTCTGTCAGTGGCTGAGTCCTCTGAGGTGAGGTCTCTTACATCCACCTGCACTAATACTTAAAAAGAATACCCTCCAGCTGCTTGGATGCCTGCACCTTCCTTGAGACTCCCCTGACTAAGGTTTAGACAGAGCAGTGACTGTCATCAAGGTGGCTTAATCCTGTGCCTCTTTGTTAACTAGCTATGTAACACTGGGGGATGATGAGGAGCAGCACCGCTCATCCTGCTCGGCTGATGCTTCCCTTGCACCACTCCCTGCAAACCTTAGTAGCAGCTCCTCTAGTTCTAGGTACGCAATCTCCGATCTATGTAAAGCAGTTAATCCACATCCTGAGAGAATCTCGGCTATGTTAAGCAGAAGAAAGGCTGACAGCCACACCGCCTTTCAGTACGTACCCATTTATCTGTGCACAATTACATTTTGATTGCTAGCAGTTAGCTGGGTTTGCATCCAGGCCATGGGGATTTTGAATTTCTCTCACTCTTTAATCAAAACATTATGAGCGCCAAGTCAAATGCCAAACAGAAGTCATTGCATCAACTTTATTTGCTTTATCAGCCAAACTGTAGTCTCAGTCAAACAACTACATCAAGTTACCATATGCAAGATAACAGTTTACCTCTCTGGCAGTGTAAACAGACCTTGAAGTAAGCCTCAGTCACGTTTGCTTTACAAATGCATAAAGTGCCCAGTTGTTAATTAGAATCAGGATCTTAGATCCTTCACCAGGCACAATTGGATCAAGATGTGCACCAGTTTTCAAAGGCAGAAAAAACCCCATAGTTTTTAATGAAGTGAAGAAGGACGGTATCTCTTCCTTGCCTTTACAAATCAAGTCACTTTGTAGGTGTGTAACTTCAGACCTTCCCGTTGTTGTCTCCACTGGTTACTTCGCCTGAGAAAATTGCTTTTTAGTCTAATCAGCTGTTCCCATGTTGGACTTTTAGCAGACGAGCTTAACCTGCTCTGCATAGTCCTCAAGGAGAAGCTGGTGGCAGCCATGCCCATTGCCTCTGGCAGTTCTCCACTGCTTCGAGTCCCTGCGTGCTGCCTCTGCCCCCTTTGGCGGCAGCATGGCAATCAAGAGTGAGCCTTGGGACACCACAGGAAAATCCACGATGAAAAACTTCCACTGTTAATTGCCAGCTTGCGTCTCTATGGCTCAGCCTTTGTTTTTTAAAATACAAATTATGATTAAAGCTAGCCATTTACAAAACCACAGAACTGAAGGGAAGCACAGCTTCATGGAGTCCACAGCTAGACTGAAAATTCTGCAGTAAACCTCTTAGTGGAGATTAGTAATTATTTTTCATGACAAGCCTGATGCTGACTACACCACCCTTTAAAAAACTCCCCTGTTCTTGTTTCTCACATACAGTCTCTGATCCAAGATGCATTTCCTCAAGAAAGGTTGGAAATTAATTTACAAGATGTTTTTGAGATTTAGGACTGTGAAAGGAAGTGTGTTTTTCATTTGGGAGAAAGTCTAATATTTTTCAAGTTCTTTTTTAAAGGGCTTATAGTTTTCAAATGTGTTTCTTATTAGTTCTTCATAAAAAATAACACTCAGAATCTAACTTTAAAATTCTGGAACCCTTTACTATTGTGGCTGAAGAGGGTCCTGCTCTGAGAGTATACGTCTTTGCAAATGATACAAGCTGCATAACGTGATCATAGAGTGTTGACAAAGACAGAACAGTGATCAGACATGCTATGTATGAATGACTGAGTGGGGCCAAAGGAGGAAATTTAACATCAGTTACATCCAACATTTAACTTGAATCTTTCCTACTGCTTGTCAAATATTATTCCACAGTTCTGAGGAGGCCATTCTTCTGCATTTCCATCCTAAACTTTCTCGTAAAAGTGTTTTGTTGTTGGCGTTTTTTTAAGGTGGAAATTCCCCTCAGCTGTGTAATTTTTGTTTTTGATAGCGGTAAATAATAAGCTTTGAGCGCTCATCAGAGTTTAGATTTGCTTCTAGAATAGCTCAATATAATGGCAGAGTACACTTGCTGAGTTAAAAAAAGACACCACCAAAAGGAAAATCATGAATAAAGCGCTTTTTAAGTATTGCCAGATACAAACCAAGATAGCTTCCACCAAAAGCCACTTGAAATGCATTATTGACTTATTAATGGCAAGCACCCATTGCCATCTTCAGAGGTGACTACACTCTGGCTTGTAACGTGCAGCTGCCTGGGCATACAATGACCTTGTGCTCCCAGTCCTCCATCTCCCGCACATCACTTAAATACTTCAGTTGCAGATGTTCAGCAGGGGGAAGCACTACTTTTGAGAAGAACTAACCACGATTATCCTTGATAAAAGTATTATGTGGTTAAAAATAAGCCAGTAGATTGAAGGAAGCAGCTTACAGTACTTTTACGGCTATGTTATAATTTAAGAATGAGTGATCGCAGTCTTTTGGTCTCAGATCAAAAGCCCATTTAACCCAGCGCTGTCTCTGACAGTGGCGAAGCAGGTGTGCAGGGAAGACAACACATGCACAAGAAAAGCATGTCTGATGTTCTACACAGAATATCTGGCAGATGCCAGGTGGAGTAATTACCCCTCCAAGGCCAGAATTGGATTTTCACTAATCAGTGTAAAATATGGCATAACTGAATTCATCTGATATATCTAGGAAGGATTTTGTCATTAGGATTTTTTTTTGTTTGTTTGTTAAAAATGCATGATTTCTTTTTATGACATGCTGGGACTGCTGAATCCTAGGTTTCATCAAAGTGGCAAAATAGACTGAATTCTATGACACACACACAAGTGTCTTTAAGGAAGCAGCTGTGTTCACCAATTTAAAAGGGATCTTTTAACTTTTTTTCTAACTTTAATCTTTTACTGCCTGGTTCTTTGGTCACTATTATTAGAAATACCAGGAAAAAGAGAGAATTATTAGATGAAGGATAATGGACTGAAGCTTACTTTCTTCAAGATGAATGGGAGATGTGTTGTTGGTGAACAGAGTCATGACTCTTTCCTGCAGAGTAAAACAATATGGCTTTAAGTAAAGTTCCAGATATACCCTGCAGGCATTTGAAAGAGGAAAAAAGTAAATGATGATACAGTTTGTGATAAAAAGCATAGTGCAATGCTTTGAAAGAAATGAAAAAAGGAGAATTGAGGCAGTAAAGTTCTGACAATTTCTTTCTGTAGTGAGAAAGTCATAACTCACTGTAGTTAATTTTTGGTTTTAAGCCTATGAAGCTGGCCAAAAAAATGTAATTAATTCTATACCTGTCAGTTCCACATCTTCACATTTTCTTCGTACAAATCCTGAAAAACTGTAGAGGAAATGTTATGGTCTGTAATACAGCATTAAGGGGTCCCTGAGCTGTAGCAATTTCACTTATTCCCTAGGTATAGCTGGGTAACTTGACTGATCTTTTTCCCTTTATATATTTCCCAAACACAAATATATATATATATATGTATATATATATGTATATATATTTGTGTCTGACCCAAACTGTGTCTGACCCTTTTATGATTACTTTTACAGACCCTGCTTTCCAGGTCTGGGTGCAGAAATTTCAGGGATATTTAATTGTTTACTAATATAATGACAATGCTGCTGTTGTAATACAGTGTGCCCAGATCATCGAAACTGTCAGCATGATTGGCAGTGGTGAACCTGAGTGGTTTTGTACTTAATCTAGAATGAAATTTCCTTGATTGAATGCATTTACTTTCATTGTAGTGAGAAAAAAACAATAAAACAATAAAATTCCAGACATTTGAAAACAAGATGACAGGAATGATTCAAATCAAACTCCAATCTTTTAATCCTGCTTTTCAAGAATTGGTGAACTAGCAACAGTTGACCTTCTGTTCTTGCATTCCACTTAAATTAAATTTAATCTTAAACTCAGCTTTATAGATAAACTTAAATTGGGCTTAAACTCATCAAGTGTTGACTAAGTTAATCTTGCAGGTTCTCACTGAATTGCTGAGAATAATTGAATGCATGGCCCATAATAGAAAAAACTGTAGCTTGCATTTTTAATTAAATGAATTCTCATGAATTTAAATTAAGCATACTGCGATTATTTAATTGACTTGAATAGCAAGGCTCATCTCTTGATCCATTACTCGGAACAGCATTTAACACATTGTCTTCTGTGCAACCACTAGTGTGAATAAATGCTACTTCAGAAGCAAGAGTTGTAGCGTTAGGCTTCAACTCATGTCTCTTCAACAATGCAAGCATGACAACATTGCAAGTATATATACCCGAAGGACATTCACAGAGTGTCAGGGTAAGTTAGGAAAGGTCTCATGTTGGTTTGAGCAAAGTAAACACACGTACTGTTCAAACTGCTATCTGCTTTGGATGTGACTTGGTTGGCTACTTAACAACAACATATCCTGTGATCTGCATTTTAACTTTTCTTCTGAAGCTTGATAAGGTCTAAGACTTTCTCTGCTGTCCTGCCTGTCTGCTCTTGATCTCTCTCTCCAGGGAGGACATGATAATTTTTTATCCTAGCTGGTAGAACTAGCTCTTCCCGGTCACTCTTAGACAGAATTACAGGTTTTGCCACTGTTTTCCACACTAAAGCACCTGAGTTCGCAATGAGTCAAACCCAAGCTGTAAATTCTTCTCCAAATTTCTGAATCTTTCTGTCTTGTTCAAGTAGTTTATCACAATTTCCTTAAAATTAAATTAGGCAATGAAGCATCATGCTCCACAGAACTTTGGTGAAGGGTGTTTCTGTAATATTCAGACACTAAAACGGCAACACCCGGCAACAAAGCAAGCTGTGTGCTTGAGTGTGAGAACACATACGGGTTTTCTTTTGAACTCAGGAGATTCCGTGTTCCCTATGTGCAGATATGACTTTGAACGTTTTGGCAATCCAGCTGTACAACTGAAGGACTTACTGATTTTATAGGAAAACACAAGGTCAAGCCAAGTTCTAAATATTTATTCTGCAATTCTTGGTAAGTATGCAAAGGTTCTTCAAAATTTAATCCACTGGCCATGAGTACATCTTTTGATTTATCAATGTTTAGTATTTTGGTACAAATATTTGTATGAATTGCGCTGATAACAAATAAATCAAACTGTCCCAAAAGTAAAACGCATGTGCTCTGAAAAGATAAATTAGACAGACCAACAGGTTCTAGGTTTTGTTACGATTAACTAATGCAGATAATTTTCCATTTCTGCATTTTGTATCCATTTAGTTCGTTTGCATTTCTCTATCTTTTTCTTCACTTCTACAGCAGCTCTCTTTACTGTGGCTTTTGGAGCCCTGCTCGCTTCACTGTGTCTCCGGGCTGAAATTTGCACCATTTTTACATTTTTTTTCCTCTCTCTAGCCACAAATCATTATCAAATCATACTGCTTTTTCAACATTCTCAAATTATTTCTCTGTCTGGTCTAAGGGAAAAAACACTTTATCCCAGTCCATAGCGAAATCCCCAAGAATTTTAGTGGATCTAGATGATATACTTAACCTCAATTAAGCATATCAGTGTACTTAACTGTACATGTGTAGGTAGCTTCACTGAACTCAAGGGGATGAATCTAACTGTACAGGCCCACCATGATTTTCCTTCCTTTAGTATATTTTTGAAGTATTCTCCATAAGTTACAACTTCCTGTGAAGTGTTCAGTGTCAGTTATTATTGCAGAGGAACTGCAATAGTTGAGCAAATAATCCATTCTGGAAGTGTGAGGAACTTCAGTTTGTTAAAAGTGAACATGTTCATAGAGCAGCTGATGTGTAGCTCTTCCATCCAAGCTGCAGCACCAGTAAAAAATCCTTAACATTTGGTTTATTTAATGATAAACTAATCTTAACTGGAAATCTTCCCCACAACTTGGTTTCATCAGTTATTTACGCATAGCTCATTTTGTTTCGTAATAAAAATAAAGGAAAACAAAATTCTCATAGATTTGGAGATAAGCAGGAAAAAGAAATGCTCTGAATCCAGGCCCCAGAAAACTAAACTGGAAATAGAGCCCACAGTTTGTGTCTTCTTAAAAAGTTAGTTAATGGATAGTCTTCCCCTGTAACTTCAATCTAGTTGCCACAGAAACATCACACATAATTTCTGATAGCTAGTTTATAATCTACATTGCCCCCTCTATGGATATGAAAATCTGCTGAAGTTTTTTTCTGCAGCAATGCAATTATCCACTTTCTTCCTTGAATTAATTTATTGATGAATAGAACTTAAGAGTAGGAATAGCACAAGAGGCAGAAGAATCTGCAAGAAATGAAAGCTGTCATTATGTGCTCTATCCTTATGCCTACATGATGAGTTTCTTTTTAGTGCCATGTGGTGCTTTTAGGATATATCCATGAAAGTGCTGCAGTGGTGCAGCTACCATTAATGGAAGCTGCAAATTCACAAAAGCTGCAAACAAGGATAACTGAAATTGAGGTTCTGGATGGTTTTACAATGGTTTGCATGCATGACCCGGCTCCAGTTGCCAAACTACTAGCTTCACCCAGCATCTCACATGCTTTCCTCCCACCTTCTTATTTCAGGTGCCCCAGGCAATGCACAACCAACACATTAGGTGAGCAGGCAGCTCTCTACACCACCTCTGTCAGGCTTGAATCTGGACCATTTCCAGACTAGAGTCTTGCTAGTTTCACATGTTGTGCACAATGTTGGAATTGGATGGCCGAAGGATGGAGGTGAGAAGATGAGTGGGAATTGTGGCCCATAGTGTAGGATACAGCTTCTCTGCTCCCTGTCAGAACTGGGAAGGCCAACTCTAGAGTGGTTCTCTGGTGACTACCTTATGCTTATTCATTGCAAGCTATGGAGTTTTCCAGCCACTGGTTTATTAACAGTAAAGCTTTATAACTTCTGCTGCTTTTACCTTCCCCTTAGCCATCAGGGCCTGTTCTGCTCTGTGTGCTTTGCTATTTGTATAGCAAAGGCTATCTGTATAATCATAATGCTTCATAGGTCAGGGCTTTATCAATTTTAGGGTTTATGTCAGGCCAAAAAAAAAAAGAAATTAAGGGAAAAAGAAGAAAAGGAAATGGTCACAGATGAGAAGCAGCAAAAGGAACAAACTTCTCCTCCCCATCTACAATTGACCACAGAACAAAATCAGACTGTTTTAGGTAACCACAGGGTATAAAAATCAGGCTTGGGGTTAAACCTATTTTCCTGAAGACAGCAGGACAATTTACCTGAATGCCACATTTGTAATAATGAAGTTTTATATGAGTGATTAGAGACTAAAAGAGGGAAGGCTAGCACTGGACTCACAGTCAGGCTGAAGGTCCTAGATGCAGAGGCAAAAAGATTTCCACTGCCTCACAACATAGCATTTTAGAAAGGGCAATATTTCTCCTAATAGGCTAGTCACCTACTGGTGTTTCTCAGCATCCTACTGCTCTTTACCTCTTTAACAAAGACATGATAAAAAATTGTATTTCTTTTGATGTATTTCTTGACTAATAATTTCAGTAAAGTGTTCTTCAAATATATTTTCAATTCCATCTTAACAGTTTGCTTCAATTTGTTCTTAACCTTTCTTGGTTTCCACCTCATTGGCTGAGGTCAATGTGCTCCATATTAGACTTTTGTCTCGCAAAACTTGGATGTGTATTTACATTTCCAGAACCAAGAGTGGCAGAACCTCTCCTGTCCCATGGTGGGGTCAGACTGCCTCCTTCTACTACCTCCTTCTTTTCTCCTATGCAGACTTTTGGCCTCTTACTCCTGTTACTGGGTAAACCTTCGTTTCCTAGTTTCCATCAGAGCTGCTAAGGGAAGCTGGCTGAGGGAAAGGAAATTCAAGACAATGCAGCCAAACTAAACAATGCAGACTTTGAGCAGATCCTAGCAACTTAGCTTGTCACAGACAACAAACAGGTAGGACTTCCCAGATACAGTAAAGTACAAACAGCAGAGCAAACCAGGTTGCTTACCTGTGGTAAGAAACCAAGTCACTGGGGAAAAAATGAAGGCTTCAAGGGCTCAGACAGAGGCTTACACCCATCCACAACCATTCTCGGTGGTTCCAGTAGGAACTTTAGGCTGTGGGTAGGTTCTCAAATAGGGTGTGAGGAAGGAAGGGGTATATATGGAGAAAGGACTACAGCAGCTGGGCACACAGGGTTTTGAGGCAGCAGGGGAGGGAGAAAGCCACCACAGCTCTAGCTGGGAGCTCATATCTCTCCTCCCCACAGCTTTTTAGGAAATGACATGTAACATCCAACGTGCTTTACACCAGCTTTGGCAGGTTCAGTGCACTTCGGCATTTGTTACCAGTATCCCTTGCTCCCAGCCCCTGGTAATATGGTTAGCATAACTTACATGGCATTTTGTAAGGCAAGCAGCCATTCTCTGTGACTGAGGGGGTCACGTATTCATTCCCTTTCCCTCATTATCAGGCCCTGAAGGTCCTGTGCACCAAGCAGACAAACCAAACAGATTTCTTCCTCCCCTCCCTACCGGTCTCAAGGTTCCTGGGCGCCAGGGCGATTACTCCTTCCTTAACAGCCTTGAAGGTCCCAGGCACTCAACCAGCCTGGTGGTGGTGATAACCCTGCCACAGCGTAACAGCACCCACAACATGGTCTATACAATCCAGCAGTTACGAGTCCTAAGTGGGGAACCTGGACCGGAGCTGCTGCTGGACACTGAGACCCGGGACCCTCCGGTGGCCAGAGATGCCACCACTGCCATCTGCTTCCTCCACAGACTGAGTAACTTGTGCACTTTTATATGATTTTCAAGTCTAGATTATGATTATTATACTGATACACCAAACCATGTATTAAGATCTGACTTGATCTGCAGAGGGTCCAGGTGATTAGAATTCATAAGTTAGGATCTAGGTTATGAAAAATTGTAAGTTATGTTGTATTATAAATTCTGTATTATGCTACTTATAGATTGTACTATATGAATTCTACTTGTAGAAATCTTGTGCCATTCTAATAATCAATTCTGTGCTATACTAATCATAATAGCCTGTTAAGAATATAAAGCTTTAATTGTAACTACGATTTAGTGCCATCATCATTCTGCCAAGGATCCCTATCAGACCTCTTAGTGTTGGGTGACAGCAGTTCACTTCAGCTTCTTAGGCGCTTCATTAATGCAAGCTTCCCACCTCCCGCACAGTTATGTCTTTGGTACCTAGTTTCATTGCCCAGTGCCAAATCTCTACAAGCAGTGAACCTCTGACACTTCACCACCTAGGACACATACTCCCTAGGTCAGAAGATACACCTAACCCACTGCTTTTACCAGAAAAAAAGTGAAGGGCTGCTACCAGCACTGGGCCAGTATTTGTTATTCAGCAAACGAGCATTACTGTCTCAAGATAAAGTTTAAATGTACAACCTCTAACATGCTTCGGTCCTAGCAGTTGATCGGTGACAACCTGTGGAGGAGGCAGGCAGGAAAACTGACACGAGCAGTAGTACTTCTGAAGCTAATGATCTGATCCTAATGCACTGAAGTCAGAATTACTATTATAGCTTTCCAGGGGTTTAAATATCAGGGGCTGCCTACATCCCACTTTTCTCCCTTCCAGCTGCTGAATTCTCCTCAAGGTTAACAGGCTTGGAAAGCATTCCCTGAGATGTAGCAGCTGGCCAGGAACGTGCAGATACCTGCTGGCAAGCTGATACCACTCAGCAAATGGAAATCCTATGTGGACCACAGAAAAATGCAGTTTCATGGAGAGTTAAACTGGATTTGAAAAACAAGGTTAGTTGCTCAAAATCTAGGCCTAATAGAGAAGGCCTAATCTTCTATTAGCCTCCAGCATGCATGACTTCATACCATTTTAATCACCCTTGCCTCGGACATTTTAACCTTGAGGAAGGTACCTACACACACTGCAGGGTAACAGGGAATCTGCTTCTTACCACTTGTTTCTCTGTTTTTTGGCCATAGATCCCTGTATAGCATTTTAGGGAGAGACACTGTGCAGCAGCATTACCATCACCGTCGCTCTTTGCTACCGTGCTGTGTCTACACTGCTCCGTTTCCCCTGGTGCCTTTGTAGCCGGAGTCTTTTGTGCAGCAACGCTGCACTTGACTTGCCTGTTTCCGTCCCTCGCCCAATGTCCCTACGTTCAAAACTGGGACCACTTATGATCATAACAGGCGAGCTTACGCTGCTCCCGCAAAGCTCCTGGGACCCCTCCCTGACAGGCTGGGCTTGACCCGGCACAAATCGGCTGCGGGATGCCGCTGGGCTGCGTCTCCCCCCGTCCTGCAGGTACACGTGGGCCAGGCGGGCTACCCTTGCAGCGCTGGCGTGTGCCTGCACTGCGGGACTAGCCCCTGCTCCGTCCGTGCGGTCTCACCTGCACCTGCGGGGCCGCGGCCGCCGGCCGGTTCTCCCCTCACGCCCACCCGGGGCCGCCCCGCGCTCTCTCCCGCCTTCCGCCGCGCTCCTCGG
>KZ505682.1:318559-427173 GCA_002844005.1 Limosa lapponica baueri | reverse complement strand
GAGAGAGGGAGAGACTTTCCCCCAGCCACCCCCACCCCTTTTTCTTTTTTCTCCAAGGCTGCACTTTGGAAGAGGTGCAGTCATTCTTCCCCACACCCCCTACCCTCTCTCCACTCCCCCAACTATAAATTCCCTTCTGTAGCATGCTGCCCTTTTTTAATCCACATTTGTGTTTCAGATCATGTAGAAAGGACAGAAAGTGAGCAGGGAGCGGGGGCTTTTGTCTGTAAGTATATGCAATTCCAATCCACAGAATTTTATTTTTGTTTTATTAATCCTCTCTCTCTATCCCTTTCTTTCTCTCTCTCTCTCTTTGTTTCTTTTAATTTCCTTTTGTCCTTAGCTGGACTTTGCTGCAGCTTGCCTTTCCCCCTCTCGGTGCACATTTCCAAACAGGCTTTCGAAAAGAAGATGAGAAAACGTGCAATATATGTATTTAACTCTTTGTCTTTATGCTTTAAGGCTGGATTTCTAGGCTGGGGATTTTTCTGCACACATGCAAGGGGACATGAGAAGTGGTTTTCTAAAACTTTCATTTTTTTCGCTTTTGCACTCCACAAACACCAAAATGCATTTCTGAACCTAATGCACTTAGCTTTTTTAGCATGCATGCAAGGCTCTAGGATTGGTTTTTCATCTCTTTTCTTCTCCCTTGTAAAACGAATCTCCCTCTTCTCCGCCCTGACACTGGATTCCTCTCAGGCTGCTGGGGTTTATTTTTAGAAAGCAGTCATTCTTGCAACAGCCTTCTGCATTTTTGCATGTGCAGCAGTTAAATTTTGGGTGGTTCTTTTCAGAGAAAAACCCCACAAAACCAACTGTATTTTGGTGAACATTTAGTGATGTGCTTTCTTTCAAACGTTTCTGTGTACATTTATAGATATATGGGTTTGCAGTTTTAAATCCAGTATGTATGTGTGTGTTTCTGTGTAAACATATGACTCATACCTAATTCCATTTCATACATATACATCAAAGGTAAGATATATATAATCAATAGAAGAGAACTTTAATTTTTGTCACTGTATGAAAACTGATAAAGGAGGTATGTTACAAATTCAGTCAATTAAGAGAGTGGTAATTTAAGGTACCATTTAAATGAGGTAGGACCTACTATCTTTTTTTTTTCCTCTCCTTATTTAAAATAGGGGGGTGTGTGGAACAGAGAGAGAGAGAGAAAACTGGAGGTTATGTAATGCAGTGCCATTTCCAAAAATACCTATTCTCTGGGCCATTACATTGTGAAAGCCTGACACTGTTATACTTGTTTCTTGATTGCAAAAAACCACACTTTGTAGTATGCCTGGGAACAATGGGCCACCTTTACAGTAAGCATAAGGTAACGGTTTTGTGTCCTCTTGACTGATTTTTTTGGTGTGTTAATCATGAGGTATAGTGCTCTTCAGAGATGTACCAAGCGCTAAGAATAGCATAGGGTTCTGCAAATCCAGGTACCAGGGATTCCTTTGTCCTATATTTAAGCCTACAGACCACTGAAGTGCAGAGACGCATGATATATAAGCGTACATGTGGTTAGAAAAATTTGCATGACTTTAATCTTAACCACTGGAGCTTGTATGTGGCTCACCCACTGTTATGCTGGCAAAAAATACCTATTAAATATTGCAACAGTTGTTTTTCATTTTTTATTTCTTTAAATTGCTTTCAGATTGTTCTCCTTGTGCTACTTGAGAGAAACTGCAATCCCAAGACTTAACAGAATCTAAAAATGGTAAGAATTAGTTGCTTTAGCAAAGAATCAATAATTTAATGTATAAATTCAAACCTTCTTTCCCTATCCCCAACACTCATTTATAAAAATGACCTTTATAAGACATACTTTTTGAGGCTGTGGGGATTTGCCATACAATGACTGATGTACTCTGAAAATCTCCATATGTTGGATCTTTTATTTTCTTGCATTTTTTTTGAATAAAAATCTGAAATCTCTCTTTGTGCAGTAAGGCTTATTTAATTGAAACAAGAAGTGTTCAGATTATTATGAAAAATACACATCATAACACATGTAGGAATACGTGCAGACAAAACAATATCCAATAATTTCAGCCCAAAAAGAAGAAATAGGTCATTGCATTTAGTAAGTGGAGCAGATTTAATATTAGTCTGTCAGGGAAGTACATAAGATGCAAAGTAAATTTTCTTATTATTTGGTATTCTTTTTCAGAGGGTTAGCATTTCTTTGTGATACAAATCTGTTCCAGAAAAAAATGCTAGGCCTCAGCCTAATAGAACTTACAGGCACTTATTTGGAATATATTTATTCAACCATATTCAACAATGACCCATTTCCTTCAGTGTTAATTGTGTTTATATTTTTACTGATTAAAGCCGATTTGTTATACTCTGAGATACTACTGCTCACAAATTCCTAATTTTAAGGATGAAACATTATGCATCCAAATATTCTCTGATTATGGTATTCTGTGAGAAGGACTGTCTCAGAATCAGCAGGAAAAATAAATTTTTTTTTTACAGAAAAGGTATGTAAGATAGGCAAAATTACTTTAGATAGTGTGTAGTCATATAGCATTCTTGATTGAAGATGCAGCTATCACTGAAGCATGTCTGAATGCCTGTACTGACATAAATGTGATGTATTTTGGGTACTATTATTATGATATTACCATGGTCAAAAATCTGTTGATTTATATGGGGCAATACCTTCTCTGAAGTAGTGTTGCATAGGGTGTACATTAGCACAGAATATTTTCTAGTGTGAGGTTCTCAGGGACATATTCTTATTAAGATTGGGTTAAACTAATTGCATTGATTATATTATCCTTGTCTGGTTCTTTGGGGTTGTTTTGATTTGGGGAAGGAGGGATGATCAAAGTATGTTTAAAATAAGCAAATATGTATTCTGTTTTAAAGGTTTTTTTTTTTCTTTTTGGCTCCTTGTTTTATATCATTCCTATCTGCAAAAATAAACTTGCAAATTCTGGAGCTTTAGTCTATTCTGGAACATACTTTCATCAAAGTGCTTTGCTTATCTGTGTATAAATGAATAGTTGGGGGTGGGGAATTAAAAGGGAAATGATTCACTTAAACTGTGAATAGAAATCATGTTAAAATACATTTTGTTCACACAACTGTGGAATATTGGATAAGGCAACTGTTTTCCTACCAACACTAAGGTGACAATCAGCCCACATTTTTAGATGATATGCAGGCTGTTATGTGCAATATATGCCTATCTATGGAACAAAAGATTATTTTAAGTTTAGTTAGGCATAAAATAGCCACTGATTTTTACCAGCAGATGGTTCTATAAATCTAGAAAGGTTCCTGTAGTAGTCAATGAAATCAGTTTTGTAAAGCCTATCTCTGGGCCAGAACATAAAATACAACTTAGAACTATCCAAATGCAGAAAATAAAATGTAGTTACCCACCTGTCTAGTCCTATTGTTTGTTTTCCAGTGTAACATAAATAAAAAATTCATTTGGCTGTTTTTGAAAAGTTTTTTATTTGTTATGAAAAAGTCCAATTCCACTTTTTTTTTTGTGACTGTTGATTAGAATTTCAGTGTAAGAAAGAATAGATTTTTGCCCCAACTTGCAAGGTTGCTTAGGATGTGGTTCTTGTCAGAATCTCTTCCCCTAACATCCCCCTCTTTTTCCCTTTTTTTTCAGTTTTGGCACAGTAAGAGCAAATGTAATTTTGAGTTAGACCGCTAACATACTTTCCTTGCAGTAATGGACACACTGGTCTCTGGAATATTCCTTGTATTTATTGCAAGTGTCTCCTTAGCCATTCTAATTTGCAGGGAAAATTCTTCTTTACATATCAACACTTTTTATGCTGAAATACATGCCTGTAAAAGTGCTTACTTTGTTTTTAGTATGACGGCATATGCAAAGGCTCTACTCTGCTCTCACTGGTCAGTGAAAATTTAGCAGTTGCATTTTACCAGGCTGAACTAAGCCTTGAAAAATGGGGGAAAATGGCCTGCTTGTTTCTTTGCTAAACTGAATGTTCATTAATTATTTAGTTAAGCTTACATTAAAATTTAGAGTGACTACAATAAACTTGTTGAGTGAGAACAAATCAATTCTTGGTTTAACTTCCACTGTCTTATCTTCTTACTTTCTTCATGTTCTTATTCCATAAAATGTTTCTTAAACTGCTACCAAGTAAAAGCAAATAACTTAGCAAGTTAGTTCTCAATGCTGATTCTCCTTTTCCTAGACTTGGAATTACAATTTCCTCAAACCTGTTTAATTAGCCTTTCTTGGACTTGTGTAATAATAACATCATCAATAATTTAGAGAGAAATAGAAAGGCATAAGAGTGTACTTTCTATTCTTATAATTTTAACTCATGGACATTTTCAGCCATCTTACACAAGAGCACCTGCCATTTGAGGATCTGTTCTTACTTGTGTACAATATATTTCCTTAAGTTACCACCTAAAGTAAGAAAGAACCTTTTATATATATGTGCAATCTATAAAATACTGATTTTAATTGCTGTTTTTATTTGAAATGTTGGAATTGCTCTGCACCACCTTCATGGAAAGTACTGGATGTCATAAAATGCAAATTTTGATTTTAGTGCTAATTAAAGAAAAAAAAAAAAGGTTCTAACTAAAAAGAATAAGAAAAAATAACTGTATTTTAAATTTATTTGGCCTATGGGATCCAGTCATTGAAACAAAGGATCTTGTCAGAAGACTGAGAGTGAGGAAGTCTTAATTCCAGTTTTCTGTGACCTGTAAGAAGACTTTCAGCAAAACCAGAAAATACTTTTTTTTAGTGGTAAATGTTTGTTTTTAAAGAAAGAAATCAATCAGGCAGCTCAGACACTTGACAAAATGGTCTATTAGTTTGCTTCGGAAGCACTCAGGTGTGTCCTTTCCTCCTGCTCACATTGCAGTTCATTTCTGGACTTCCAAGTTCAGTTCTGAGAGTTTGCAGTGCAGTTGTCAAGGAATTTAAACTCATAGCACTAATAACAGTGTGTATCAGTAAACAGGTAGATCCTTAATAATTTAATTTGACCTACCTGAAAATAAACAAAAGATATTCTAGAGCAGCTCATAAATTTACTTCTGACTTTCCATGATTAGATGTCTTTCTTCTTAAGCACTGGTGTTGTGGAATCTCTAGGCTAGTTGTTGTAGAGTATAGCTGTGTCATCCCAAAGCAAAAAGGCCCTGGAAGGAGGTCATTTGGGCTGAACACTTGCTGTAGCATATCCTTGCTTGAACTGGATCAGTTTTGAGGTTATTCTATCATTTGTATTCTGTGCATTTTATAGTTACTTGGGGGAAAAAAGATAAAAATGGGATGGTAGCCTTTCTGAGAGAAAACAGTTGGGGGAGAAGCTTTTATAATTGAAGAAAAGAGACAGAAATGACAACCTGCATTTGGTTGAAGAGACAAAAAATTAGCACCCCATTTCTTTTTTTTTTGCAGTTCATAGGGAAATGTATAACATCACTTAGGTGAAGATATTTATGAGGCAAACCTTGTATTTAAGATTTCATCCCAGTTTAGCTGTTACAGACCTTTTTCCAGGGAGTAATATGCAGATATCTTTACACATTCTGTAGTTTTCTGTGTCTATAAAATGACTTCGCCTTAGTTGGAACAACTGTTTATAACTTTAGGATTATCTGAAGAGCAGAGCCTGGGACTGGTGTGGCAGAGGCAGGCATAATTTTGAACTTTTATATGCTCTGAAAGAGTGAAGAACAAGATACTAGGGTAAGACATTATGTCCAGTCTCATACTAGATACAGGAGCATTCTCATGCTCCTGGTCTGGCATGCGAAAACTCATAATTCTTTGTTGTTTATTACCCATTCTGGAACTGGAACCGCAATCTCCTTTATGGTAGTTCAGAACTGGTTAAGAGCTGTAGGACAATATCAGATGCTTTTCATGTGTAGCCAAGGGCAGAATTTGGTCAGGAGAAGTAATTAAGGGAGATGAAAGCTAAGCAGTTTTGGCCATCTGAATGTATACATTTTACTTTTTTATTACACTTATGCATTGTGCTTGAAGAAGACATTGCTTGATTCCTGAAAACTTACGAAGAACTAAAGACTTTCCAGCTTACAGAATAATAATCAGAAATATAAACCCACTTTTTGCAATACTTCTGCCAAGTCAGCTGTTCAACTGTGCAGAAAAAATCACCTTTACTTGATTATGGCTAGAAAAATTTGAAGTGGGGGTTAAAAAAAGGTTATTTTTTTGTCAAAAGCTATAGATACTGTGGATATTTCTGTGATACAGTTCATATGCACATTAAAAGACAAAAGCTCTGTATATATGTGTCTCTACCCAGTGACAAACATGCATGCTCTGGGTGCTAAAATTTTGTAACTATGCACCAGCATACTTAATCTGAACAGAATTGTGTTGACACGTGGAGTCAGAAGTTTATGTAATACCTTGCCCAGGACAAATCTTTACTGAACTTTTTTCACAAAGGCTGAAATATTGAAAAACCAGAAATAAGAGTTGATATACACCTTGTAATACTACTGTCATGATATTGATTTTTAAGTCTTGGGGTCTAAAGTGTTCACCAACAATCTTTTCTCTTTTTCTGCATTGGAATACTGCTGCCCCACACCTGAGCTCTGATCCTTGTGTGTATGGCTAAAGAGAGGAGAGAGGGACTACATTTAGTAGCCCTAGAACAACTTTATAAAACCTAATTCAGTTAGTACCATTGGCTAGGACAGGATACTTTAATAAAAATATTTTTAAATATTTGCATTTTGTTTTTATTTCAAATATTTATTCACCTCATGAAACCATATTGGTTGAGGGTGCAATCTGGAAAGGTGCAAAAATGTTCTTTTCAAATGTTTAATGTAGAATGATACTATGAGTCATTGTTTGAGTGTTACATGACATTCAATTTAGACTGCTGGTCTGGCAAATTCACAGTGGCACTACTGAATGAATCCCTATGTAGAACTTCCTGGTAGAATTCCTGATGTTTCCTTCTATAAATACTGCATTAAAAAAAAAAAAAGGCAAAAACAAAAAACAAAACGCCACCCTCAGAACAGGTAGTGCTTTCTCATCCTGCAGGAAGAAATGTTTCTGGATTAATTTTGTTAACACTAATGTTACTGTCTCTCTACTAGGGTAGCATACCTGTGTGGGAGTAAGTTGAAAAAAGTTACAAGGAGTTTGTGTGTTCTCACTGAAGGTGCTATAAGCCTTTGCTTAGTATGTACATTATCAGAAAGAATTCTTGAATTCTTAGAGCACTGATGTTTAGAAGGCACACACTGGCATCACGATGCTACTTAAAAAGATTAAGTTAGAGAGGAACAAATCTTCCTTCTTTGTTTTAACATGACTGTATCTGTGATAGATCTCAATCATGAGAGTATGAGTTTAAATAACTCTATTCCTGCTGGCAGAAGAAAATCCTGTAGAAATATTGGTAAATGGCTTTACCCTTAACTTCTCAGCTAAGTGATTATATAAAGCAATATGAGCAAAACCCAGAAACAATATTTGGCAGGAAAAGTTCTTTTCCTGTGTGTATCCTCATTAGATGAGTCCCAGAACCCACGGATATTTCATTACTTTCAGCCTACAGAACGTGTATGATGCAGTTTGTGGTTTTGTATTTGGAGTAGCAGTTAAGCTACATTAAATGATACTAGATGCTGGTAATATGGTGACTGCAGGTAAATGTACTGATATGCTTTCTAGCACCTGTTACAATGTCATCAGCTGTGGTCACTATATCTCTCCTAATGAGGTAAGTACTGGCTGTACAATGTGGCTCTGTCTCCCATTTCCAAGAGTGCAACTGGGGCTTTCAACACTTGCCTGAAACACGCTGGTTGGGCAAGAGGTTGGTGTCTCATGAGGGGAATGGCTTTGGTGGCTGGGCTCTGCAGGAACGCCGTCGGCAGAGGCAGTGAGCTTGCCGCCACTTGGAGAGCAACATCACTCGTTGGATTTCTGGTCGTCTTTCTGGTATGTGTGAGAAATTTAAACAAAAAAACAAAACAATTTTCATCCAAGGCAGTGTATGAAGTCTTCTGTAAGTTATGGTAGTCAGGCCATTACTTCTGAAAATTTATAGGAAAACAAAAAACTGAAACATGTCTTGGGTTTCAGCTTGGTGTATACCTTTTGTATACCCCAAAATTGGAAGGTGGGAACTCAGAGAGCACACAGGAGAGGCATTATTCTGGGCTGTCTTTGTTCTTATTCTTTCTTCAGGATTCCCCTACCAGCCATTCTTCTTGCTGGTCTTTCCCTTAAGATCAAAACTCCATGGAGCAAGGAGACTGGGCTAGATGGACTTTTTGGCCAGCCTGAGACCATGCTGCTTTTCTTTCCCCTCTGCTGCTCCAATAATTTGTCAGTCTTGGGTATGAAACTACTGAAGAACTTCACTGTGCAGCCTTTGGTCCTGAATTTTGCTTCCATGCTGTGTGTTCATCTGATTGTTCATCATCAAGTTACAAGAAACTTGCTTCTGCTTCTTGCTCTGCCGTTACCGTTAGGTGTAGATACAAATGGTTACTCATTAAAATTTTCATTACCTTATTGTGCTTAAAGAGCAAATTATGAACTCATATGTAACTGACTGAAAACTCAAGTACTATTTTAATTCTCAGGCTTGTTACTGTTGTTTTTCTCTGTGCACATGTTAAGTGACATAACAAAAGCTACCACTAGTGCAGAGGCAAACGGAATGAAGTGCAAAAGGTGCTGGGTTGCACTGGGTTTTCAGTTTGGTTTTCTGGAGACTCGGTTATTTTGATTTCTGAAATGTTTTACAGTTTCAGAGTACGTGCACAGAAATTTACTAGCAGAATAAAGTAGTTTGCAACCATTTCATTGGTTAATGGAACCTTCCATATAGTATATATTTGTTTGTTATTGTTGTTCTGGAATAACTGCATTTCTTTTCCTTTCGAGGAGTGTGATACCCTGGTAATGAGTTATCTTTGTTAAATTCATGAATTCAGTCAGAAGTTGGATGAACATTTATGACAGCGTTCACAATGTACCACTGGATTTCTTTTTCTCTTACTCTTCATATGCGTGGTAAATATTAACAAAGCTTTGCGATGGTTTTTGCATATTAATGAAGTAAAAAAGCAGCATGAGAGCACTTGCAGCACACAAGCTAGGTTCTCCTGATTCGTGCAGGAAAGTGCAAATTAATCTCCCTGCCTAAAAACTGCATTACACTCAGGTGGTGTGGGCAGGATTCCTCTCCAGGGGAAGTGTTTTCTATAACTAACCTCATTCAATCATGTGTGCCAGAAGACAGATAAAGTTTCTGTTGAGGGTTCTTGCCAGCTAAAGAATTTGGCAGGAGAGTGCTGACTATATACTCGAGCAAGATTATCTTGTGTTTTCCCCCTCCTCAGCACCATAACCGCTCAGTTTTGGAGGCCAGTATTCACATAAGAGACTCTTGGAAAAACCTGCCAGTTCCAAGAGCTTAGTATCTACCAGCATCCTTTCCTCCAGTGAGGGTTTCTGCAGGAGTAGAGCACATTAGTCTTAAAAGCATGTTTTAGCAAATTTTGCAGTCACTCACATAATTTTTTTACGTATGTCATGGGATTCTGCAAGTACACGTATAGAAGACACAACCTATATAGTATGGGTGAGTACAGGAGAGAGTTCTTTGAAGAAGGTGGTACAGAAGAGCCAAGGTAGGAGACTCTATAGGAACAGACACTTTAGTGCAACCTGGAGAACAGAAACTTTAAAAATAATGGAAGAAACAATGGATGAAGATGGGTTTATATGAGAAGTTTTGTACTTAAAATCTAGAAAAACCACTTCCAAGGTCACTTCCTTATGTTGTGTAGGCAAGGAGCAGATGACATCCTATTCTGTGAAATTGACAGAAATTGAAGAAGTGATGAACAAGGACTGCAAAAAAAAACTCCTAATGAATAAACTTGCTAATTCATGTGCAGCATGGAGAGGGGGATGCAAGGAAAAGCATACTTGTCTCATTTAGGCTTTTTCATCTCTATGTGGTTGTGGGTTTGAGTCATCAGATAGGGAGGAATAAAAAGCAGCAGTAATATCTTCCACAAGAAAAGGCAGAGGCAGCAAAGGATGCTGATGCACAGAAGTCAAAGGCAAGTTCAGGTGTGCAGTTGTCCTGCTATCTTCTGCTGACTTACCATTCTGCTGACATGGATCAGTTCTTACTGTAGTGGCAGGTAATCTCACCACAAAGTTGGGCCACTTGGAGCAATCCCAGCCCAGAGGAGAATGATCATGTAATTAATTCTTCATCAGTTCTCTCAAACCGTTTATCTGTCTTTATCTGCTGTGTGAAATTAACTAACTGAAATGATTGTAAATTATTTTTTTTCTCCCCACTGATTTTTGAATGTTCATGGCACTGATGTGGAAAGCAGGACTGATCGAAAAACCTGCTGCCGTGACAGTATACCAAAAATGCGCAGGCAGGTTATTGGGGATAACTGTCACTGTACCTCAACCAGAGGCTCAGCTTGTATTGCAGAGCCACGCAAAAAAAGCAGTCGAGTTTACAAAATTGGCAGACCTCACACCTGCTAAACCACGTGTTCACAGTATTTTTAAATGATTAAGCTAAGGTAGTTGATTTGCATTTTAGCTTGGGCAAGTTGCAGTTTCTGATGTTTCAATAGGGAAAGCTTCCTCACTGAGCCTGTTTCAGAGTCAGCCTGTCAGAACAGCAGCATCCCTTTTGGTCTTGAGTACAACTTCTTAAATATAGCAAAGGTTCATCAAAAACTCACCGACTCTGAAAACAGGAGTCATGATGAGCACTCTTGATGTAGCCCTGCCATTGCCCTCTCCAGAAGATTCGGAAGACAAAGCCAATTGACTAATAGCAGACTGCCACCCAACTAAACTCTTGAGAAGCAGCAACCGTTCAGCCAACAGTGGGTGCTTGTATTAAATCCTGCGTGCTAGGCTTGGAACATGGTGGACAGTAATATTATATGCTTTCATAATGTTCCCCTCACACTGTTAAAAATAAACTACTGCAGATGGGAGCATTAGTTTGCCACTTGCACTGAAGTAAATGCATTGATCCTAGCACAAGCTTTCCTTCCAGTTTTGTTTAAAATTAATTAGTTGGTTTTTTTTTTTCAACAGAATGATTTAATTGGTGTTCAAGCAATGGTGCAGTAAGATTTCTGTTTATGCATCTGGATTGTGATGGTAGGCTGTTGGTCACAAAGAGAGCTTTTCACTGCAGTGGGAGGCATTTGGGGGACTGAGAAGCTGTGGTAGAATGCGCTGGGAAAACCACAGCTCAAACTGGCTGGTAACTAAGAAACTTTTAAAAACTGCAGTTATAACTGTTTCAACTTAGCAGGCAACTATGTTATAATTATTTTTTTTCAAGAGAAAGTGCATCAGGACTCAATTTGGAAAGAAAACCTGCTAGACGCTTTCAGTGATGCTGAGACCAGCTGCAAGGGAAATAATCTACAACTTTTCCTCTAGGAGCCTTAATACCATTGCTCGCATCACTGCAGCACAGAGCAACGGTGGTGAAAATCGCTGGAATACAGGGATAGAGGCATATGGGTACTGAAATGAGGAGCAGCATTCCTTCCTGGCTGTATGGCCCATCCTCAGGAGCGCATGGAATGAGGGTGGCCGCTCTCTGCTGTGGATTGGGCGCTACAGGCACACAGGGCCCTCACTCCTCACAACTGCACAAGTGTAGCTGTAGTGCCGCGGAGGGGAAGAGCACACTCCTTTCTTCTCTTCCACACATACCTCTGTCATTTTACTCCCCTTCCTCAGTACATGGCCATCTCTGTCTGCTATTAGACTGCTAGTCCATGTAGTAAAGCTTTTCCTCTTCCTTTTATCCTTTTATTTTTCTTTTTTCCTTTCCTAGGTAGGCTAGTGCAAAATTACTAGAGATGGTCACCTTTTATTTGGAATTGGGAATTTCTGGAGTACTTCTGATTTCCTTTTTTTTTTTTCTTTCATTATTTCTCCCTACAGAATTGGTTTCTATGATAAAGAAGTTATCTGAAACTTCTTAAAAGGTGGTTTCCAATGTACTCATAGCAGTTGGTCTTTTTCATTAAGCTTGTAGTATGGAAATCCAGACTGCAGGGTAATTCAGCTCCTGTAAGTCTTGAATGAGACTTGATAAACAGGAATTCAGTTATGGTCCTCATTTTAAAAAAAAAAAAAAAAAGTAGGAAAAGTAAGTCCCAGAGCTTTCTTGCTTGTTTCTTAATGATAAAAACCTTAACAGGAATGTGCTCATTTTACTGAGTTTAGCATGCCTTAAATCTGGGTTTTTTTCCCTGTGATGGATGTATCTGAATGTTTGAAAGATGCTCTTAGTGAGTAAGAATGAAGAGTGGGTAGTAAGAAATTAATTTTAGCATTTTGGTGTGATTGCTCCAGTAGATTTAATCCAGCTCTGTTAAAATTATTTTATATGTCTGTTTTAAAGCTGGGCAAAATTTGTGCTCCCCTACTATTGCTCTTTAAGAGGACATGGCTTAAAATGGCAGAATAGGCATTAGCGTTTTGAAATGCTGGTTAAACAGAGCCTTTGCAATAGCAAAAAGGTTTCTCAGTTTGTTGGGCAGAGGAGAAAAGAAGAGTCTACTCTAGAAATCCATTAGGTTTTGAAAAAAAAAAAACAAACGTATGAGTAAGTAATTCTGAAGTCTGGATGCTGTAAGGGCCGATGAATAGACTGGGCATTTATTTTCTTCCACCTTTACTTTTTCTGATTTTTAAACTTGATTTTTATTATTTGTGTATTTTCAAGAGAGAGAAGGCTAAAGTATTAAAAACATATTTTTTGTAGATCAGAATTCCCTATTTCAAGTTGGCCTCGATGTTTCAGGCAGAATTGCTTGTTGTTGTTGTAAAACAGTCCCAGACAGTACTTCCCAGATCAGTGGGTTTCTTTCTGCCTGACTTCTCAAAGTGGGAGTGAATGGTTTTATGTATCACATGTTCTGCCAGGAAGGCAAGCTTCCAAGGGTAGTAATGGTTAGTCAGATGTTTAGAGGTGATCCACTCTGATAATTTATGGATAAAGTTTATTGGCTTGACTTTTCTGCAATTGATTATCAAATATTGAGGCTATCAATTTGAGTCAGCGTACAAATTTTATGCAGTCAGCGTACAACTTTAATGCATTGTATAGATTCACAGTAACTTTAGTTTTCAGTCCGTCCTAAAGTTCATTAATTCTGTTCTGAATCCTGATACTTTGGTTATTTAAGCCAAGCCTCTACTCACAGAATAGTCACACAGGAAGTACTAAGAAATGAAAATATGGTGTGTATCAATGGAAGCATTTATTTAGAAGTGTTTGCTTCATGCTAACAGCTGGAATGTTGTAACCCTTACATCCTACTCTGTAACGGAGCATTGCTTTGCACTTTTTCTCTCACTAAAGCTCATCTTGCAACACTAGTGTTGGTTGTTTTGAGCTGCTGTCCTTGACTAAAAGTTCTTGCTGTGTTTTTCTAACACCTTAGTTATCAGAATAGTGTATTTGAACAACTAAGTAGTTTCTTCATTTTGTAAAGCATGTAGCGCATCAGGACCTCCCTTTTTTGTCTTGGTTTTTCTTTTTTTCTCCTGTTGGATTGTAGTAAGTCTTGAGTGGACTTTTCTACACCAGCATCTTTTTTCCATTCCAGAATCTTCCTCCACCTAGCCAGGATCCAAACCATGATTCCCTGGCCTTTCAGCATTGCTCACAAGGCAGATACTAAAAGTCCTTTGCCCATTCAGGGTTTTGGTACTGTTTAGGAGATAGTTACTGCATGTGGAGTAAGTCCACATGATTATTATCTACCAATATTGGCCACGTTAGTTGTTTTTGAAGACATATTAAGAAAATAGGACATTACTGATGTTTTTCCTCCACAGAAGATTACTGTGGAAGATAGCTGGATGGGTTGTGTAGGGTTATTTGGTGGTGGTGGTGGTGGGTTTGATTCTGCAGACTGCAGTCCCTCTATGTTCTGATGAATTTGAGGATCCTTTCTTTGTCATTTAACTGCAGGTGTTTATTTTATTCCTGTTAAATTATTAATAGGGATGACAAAGCCTATAGGCTAGCCTGAATACATCTCAGACTCCATAGAAAATACAGAAGCTTATACTCATCATAATAAGCAATACTGTATTCTGATGCTTACTCCTTCCTCCTATTGGAAAATACACATTTTTGTACACTTTGCTGGTTTGAGCATGCATGCTCTGTGGTAGAGCTGAACTGCTATCACTGTTCCCCACCGTGAGTTTTCATGCAAAGAATATGACTACACAACAAAATCAAGGCATAGTTGCAGGATGGGTAATCAGTGATTATAAATAGCAAGAGGAGAGCTCATGGGCTACTTGGTATCTTTCATTCAAGTGACTCAAACATTCCATGTGAACATTAACTGCTGAATTCACAGAGTGCCCTCTCTTCTGTATTAGTTATTCTATGTCAGCCCTACCCAGAGAGCCTGACAGGGTTGTCTGAGATCATATGATAATCTGAAATACAAAATCAATTCTGATGCTTTAATGAGTAGAAAGCACTGTGAAAAATCATGGGAGAGTGTATCAGAGCAGGTGCTGCCTTAGGCTCTGTGTTTTGAATTTCCCTCCTCGGTTTCCTAGTTTATAGTAGAGTTCAGGATTTTCTCTCGGAAAAATGATTCAAGTAATCTTCTGATGGTTTCTCCAAGCTACATCCAGTCAAGTTGTGGCAACTAATAGTCAACATGCAACTGCACAGAAATGAAAACATTCCTCAGGTTTCAATATAAATATAATAGTAAGCAGGTAAGTAAAGCCAGTCCACTAGGCATTTGGATTCCCAAAGTGAAAACAAGTTTGAATGCTGTGATTTATAATATTCAGTGCAAAACAGTGACAGTTTGCCAGCATTGTGCAGAGAGAGTTCAATCACAAACCCCAAAGGTCCAGGAGGTAGACCCAGCAGGAAAATGCATTTAAGATCTTCAGCATCATGTGCAACTTGTACCTGACCACTTCAGTGCTTAATGAGAGCAAGATGAAGAAATGCTCTGATCTTCATCCTGAAGTTGAGAAGCTAAGGCACAGGAGGTTTCCAGCTCAGATTCACCATAGCTGGGGTGTATTAGCCTGGCATTTATGCACTCTGGCTTCCCACTGTAGTCAGTGGCCAGCTTTGGATCTTACCCATTTCCCATAGTAAAATTTTCCTATAGCACTCATAGGCCAGTACCTTAACCATTAAATGCTACTGCCAGCTATTTTATCCTATGTCTTTTATAATGTCTTGCAATTCCTTTAATGTCTAAAATATAGGGTGCTAACACAGAATTATGTGTGTCAATGATCTTAGAAAGTAATAAGTTCTAGTTCACAGTTCATTGTGAAAGGATTATAAAAGGTGTGTTGCCCTTGTCTCCTGAAGTCATCAGCAAAGGCAGTAATCTTCAATAAATAGTCTTTTGCCAGTGACTTCTGGCAGAAAAGAATGGGCATGTGGTCTCACAATATCCTCAGTAATTTTACTAGTATGGACATCCTCTTATACAGAATTTCCTAAAGAGATTTAAAGAACATCCATCCTATGCTCTTTTTAAAAAGCCTGTTCAAGGCAGATTGCCATAAACAATATAGTTGAAATACTCTAGGGACAGATCTTGTTGTCATGGGTACTCAAAAATATGTATGGAGCATAAAGCATGCAGCTACATCTCTGGGCCAAGCTGACATTAGACTCTCATTTTTAGCAATATGGTCTGTCACATGAACACCATTTGATTGCATTTAATGAATCTGTCTTTGTTAGTAAGAAATTGTATATATTTATGTCACTACAGGTTTATCAACCAAGGTTAATGATTTGGGTAAGCCAGAAAACCTTTCCAACCAGCCATGGTGATGGGGGATTTCCAAAGGTAAAGTTATTTATGTAATTTCTTTCGTCTAATAAATGGTTTACTAACATGAAAGTTTTTTGAAAAAAACCCCGTAACCACTGAAAGTCCAATGGATTTTATGACTGCTTCAAGAGAGTAGCCAGCTCCCATGATTTCATCACGAGTCTCATGGTATTCTGTTTTTCTTAAAGCCTTGGCTCCTTGAGCCAGGCAGTTAACTGAGAATTTCAGCTTTCATTTTAAAATGATGTTTTTAGCTTCAGGCTTGCAGAAAACATGGACTCTTGCTGGCTACATACCAGAAAGAAAACATACTAATTTTCAAGAGCTCCTATTTCTTAAGCCTGTCTTATGATTTTACAAGCTTGACATCTGAGTTTCAAATGCTTGATTTTGGCAATTCTCTCTTAGCAATGCAGATAAGAAAGTCGATGATAATGCAGGAGGAGGAAGGAGGTGGTGGTGTTTTTCTTTTTCTGTTGTTTTCTGCTTGTGCTTTACCTGGCTTCAGTAACAACCGTACAAAGCATGGCAGTTTTCATCTGAGTTTGACAAGAAGTACCACAACATAAATGCAGAAGATGTGGCTTGTCAGACAAGATTAATAAGATTTTGTTCTGTTATCATTGCTGGTTTGATAAATGTGAAACTAGATATGAAATTTGAGTAGAAAAATATAATAGTCACTCAGAACCACAGAATATACATGCTTTATTTTCATATTCCCTTTCATTACTGACTCAAAATCTGGCAAGAAAACAAAAAAGAAAGAAAAAAAAAAAAGGCAGGTAAGTAAAGGAGAGAGCACATGGAAAATTGTGTTGATTAAGTTTCAATTGTTATCTAGATTCCAGCTCCCTGTTAACAAACTCTGCTCTTCCATCTGGATAACACTCTATTTTCCCCACATTTTCTTTATAAAGGAAGTTCTAAAATTTATAGCTGGGCTATTTGCAGTCAGTTGTTTCCAGACTCATGTGCTAGCATGCCAATCTTTGAATTAACATATGTGGCAGTACTGCCATTCTTAACATTTGAAGTATTTCAAAAGTTCAGCTGAGTAGGCTGATAGCAATGCCAGTTTATGATGAATGTGCTATATATGGTCATACTTTTATTAAATGAATTTGCTAATTTTATCAATCAGCTGTGTGTTAATTACATGATTTTTATTCAAAATTTTAAGTTTTAGCAGCTTTTAGTAAGTTGTCATTCATCATTAGATAAAGTTGCTCCTGAAACACAGGAATGAAGCTGTGAACTGTGTGCAGCATAGTTAGTAACAATGCTGCATTATATTGGATTTATGAATAGCCATGCTTTTATGCTGTATGTAGCTTAAAAAAAGTTTATCAAAAGGGGTAATTGTTTCTCAACTAGTCAAAAATACTATACTTTTTTCCTTTAAGGTAGTTGGATTCCTACTTTGTAAATAGGATGCCTTTTTTCTAGCCTTTATGTAATTCTTCAGAAGATATTTGGCATATGCTTACAACAACCAGTTTTTAGAACTAGGTCCAAATTTTGTTTCACAATTGATCTTCAAAAGCAACTTGAATATTAGCTGCACACAGTCTGACTTCCAACAGGGTATCAGCCTTTGCAGAAACTGGGTGTCTTTGGAATCTAATTTTTTTCATCTATCATATAAAGTTAATCAGAATAAAATGCTGAGGAAGACTGCAGAAAGTGCTTAGTCCTTCAGTTCAACAGTTTTATGTACTCAATACTAAACAGCTTGAACCACTGAAAGAATAAAGTAAAAAGTAAAATTAATAGATTTTTTTAAAACTCTTATTTCAGATAAAAGTGCTTTTTTTGTTGTTGTTGTTTTCATGCAACCAAACAATATAAAAGGATACATTTCTTAAAGACAATTTATTTCCAGACCTAGAAGGGTCATATGGGACTTTTTATCTTATGATTGTATGGCAGGATTTCAGGACTGAGATTGTTTTCACAGCTGAAAAGGAACTGCCCAACACAATGCTTTTGGAAATTTGCCCAGACCTTTGGTCTGTGTGGTGTGCCTGTTTGCATGTGTAAGTTTCTAGTTTTCTTCTCATATCCTGTAATGATATACAAGTAGCAAATTTAGTCAACAAAAAAAGCAAAAATACTATCACGAGGATGGAATTTTCTAGAGTCCTTTGAGGAAACATGTTTGTGCAGTCACTAAAATTTAAACGTTATTTTTTCATTCTGAAATTATCTCTTGCAAAATCCCCAGTTTGGCTGTAGGAGAGGCAAGGTATGTTTCTAGTCCCATTTCTTCCCCTGGCTTGCAGAGCCCTTCTGCATGTGTGCTGGTGGAAGACTGCTCAGTTTCTCCGTTTCTGGTGCCCTGAAAGGAGAGGGACTTTACTCTGTGTTCAGCCCGAAAACTGCTTCTGGCTGCGTGTGGCACAGAACCCTGGGGGGAGTTCATCTACCCAAAAGCAGAATTTATCCTGTAAACTGTGATAAAGACAGTAGGAGAGCCATGGGGTGGCTTCATTCCCAGCCCAAGTAAATGTAGCAAATGGGGACATTCCAGTGAAAATTACGGCTTTGAAGAGCCAGGAAAGGAAAACTGCTGAAAATTGCACTTTCTTGGTAGTTGTGAGACTGCTATGTGTTTAATTCCTAATTCAGAAATTCACAAATCTCACATTAGAAAAATTGAACTTGGAGAAGATAACTTCAATTTCTTAAACAAACTAAAAGCAATCTGCTTATACAACAAACATGTTCCCAGCAATAAAAGCAATAAAACACCTTCACAATTCTGGTCTCTTAAACACAAAACCCACAGATTTTTTCCGATAACTTACAATATACTACTAGCTAAACAAATTCTTTTTGTTTAAGATCCCACAGTGACATCAGCAAAGTAGTTTAAGCACATGCTTAGCCTTTGGGCTTCCTTCTGAGGATTAAGCTGAAACTTGTATTTAAATGCTTTGCTGAATAGGCATAGACTTCAGCCAGTGAAGGGTAAAGTATAGTTAAGAAAAACCTATCTGAGACAACTGGCTGACACGGCACACCATCTCCTTACTTGTCCAGAGACAAATAGCACACTACAGTGTCTTTAGAGTGCTCTTTTCAATGCAATACTGTAGGAAACTAACTTTTTAGTGTATAATAGCTGCTTAAGCTGTAAGGTGTGTAAAAAATGAGAGGTCCAAGATGTAAAAAGTTCTCTTAATAATAAGATGATCTTTCAGGACTAAGACGCACTTTTATGTTGAAGGCCAAGTGGAGCCATAAAGTAGAGCTTGGGGGTTAAAAAAGGCAAGGAAAAAAAATTAAATTATCGGTAAATAATACCATTAGTTTTTTGATTACTCAAGTTGGTACTGAGTTGTATTTTCAAGGGAGGTCAGTGCCATCCGTCAATTTGTGGCCATGAATTTTGCATTCATGACGCTGGGTCACTGTGTTTGCCTTCTGGGCTTCACGCGTGCAAAACAGCTAATTGCTCATTTTCAACCATGTTTATATGCCAGAACTACTGCGCACACAGCACCTGGAGGTGCAGTTTCAGACCTGAGCCGTCCCAGCTGCTATGAAGGGCACAGAAACCTCTTGGTTTGGCAGGAGTGAGAAAAATAATTTTGAGGAATAGTTCAAGGATGTACAACTGGTGGTGAGCTGCAGAAAGGGTTGTCACTCCATAACTTCTTCTCCAGTAGCTTTGTTGGGATGGTTGGGATCTCCCCAGCTGCCACAAATGTCTAAATTCCCCCAGTTCAGCAGTGGGGGACGGTTGTTGGCTCAATGATTTTGGCTGGTTAGGCACACTCATTCATCCCCAGCTGAAGAGTTTTCCTCAGATGCTGCAAGGCTTGCCTGGTTTTTAAACAATCCTTTGTTCTATGTGGCATTAATATTTATAGTTGATTCAGTCATGTTTAGTAGATGTTTACATCTGAACTAAAGCTAGCGAACTATGGAAAGCTTAGGAAAGGAAAAGGGAGGACCCCACTGCACAGGCGAAACACAGCTAATACCGTGTTTTCCTCTCCGCAGGGAAGTCTCCCCATCTCGAAGGAAGTAAACCGCAAGAAGAAATGTGAGGTGGAAGGGGCATGCCTGGTTCCAGTAAATGGCTATGGACACCATTTCACCAAAATCAATTACCTCTACTCTTTTTAGTCATAATTTCTCCATTTGTATTACATATGGTGTATGGGTTTGATGAGGTCATGGTGTCATATATTGGGAATTGTTTCTGTGTAAATCATCAAGTGTAAGAAGAATCTATGGGACTCTGAGCCTTGCTTTAGAGAATAACAGGGGACAAACGTGTACCATAAAAAATAGTTTTTAACATTCTGACTCAAGTGAAAGCTCTCAGAATTTCACACTGTGAATCCATGTTTACAAACATTACAGGTGGGCCCTCAGGCCTGGTTCTACCACAGCAATGTCTTCCACTACTCAAACTCCACTGCTCACACGCAACCGGTAAACCGCTCTCTCCATTTCCACCATCCTGAACTGCTTCTTGCAGAGGCTGAGAGTCCCCCTTTTTTTTCATTTAGATGTAACAAGACTAGTAGTTTATTTTCATCGATTGTCTGTATATCTCTATATTTTATCCATGTACTCTTTTGATGTATAGAAGTAGTATGAAACTCATGGTTTCCTTGTGGTAAGTGATCGTGATGCTGCCACGGGATTTGAGACACTGATGAATGGTGCTATTTTGGACTTTAAATATGCTCCTTGGCAAGGTAGCTCTGATGGAGTTATTTTTTATTTCCATGTTCTGAGAAGGTGTTGGTACTTTGTTTTTCTGAATGTTGTTCTTTAGACTGGACTGACTTGTTTACTTGTGTCTTCAGTGTGGCTTTCTTATTCAGTGCTGTAGGTGAGTAACTACTTATAGTGTACAAGTGAGGAACTGATTCCCTATCAGGGTCCACTCACAAACATGCAGTTATAGTGGGAGCAATCACAAAACTGTAATTTAGGTAAAATCTCCTTTCTGACTCCTATCCACCTAACGGAGGAAGATGAGCAATAATTTTCCACCAACCTCTCAAAATCTCTTTTGAGTTTTTCTTTTTTTTTAAAAAAAAAGCCTTTTTTGAAGATTGGACAAGTTTTAATGTCCTCTTCAAATCCATAAAATAGGGGATATAATAAGGAAAACACAGGAAATTTCTGGGAGGAGAAGTCCTAAAGGGGAAGAGTACATTTCCACGGTACTGTCAACATGTGGACTTTACATTTTTGTTCTTGCTCCCAGACTACTATCAATACAAGACAACACAAACCACAAAATTAAACAGTATCATCTACTCATGGAGTGTTGTTGTGTTAGACACAGTCTGAAAGCCCACCTTAATTTTTTATATAACTGTCTTTTAGCTCTTCCTTTTACAGGGCAGGCCTTGTTCTGAACTGTTTTAGCTTCTGACTGTTAAATACCAATGCATGCACTGCACTTCCTAGATTTCTTTTCTTTCTCTACCTTCTGTATCCCTTTCCTTATATGTTTTCTTTTTGAATAGATTAGATACGTCTACTGTGCTGTATATATAGCAAGAAGTAATCAGCAGTTGTGGCATATATGTATAGTTGCAGTTGTGTACTGCTGAAAACGCAGGCTTTTGTAACAATGTGATCTTTAATAATGCACTACAAGTACCCAATGTATTTTAGCTATTTTAGTAGGATTTGTTCAATAAATATGCAAGCTCTAAGGATAGCTGTGATGTCTCTGTGTCCTTATTGCAATGAGGTGAGGGCTCCTTTTCTGGTTGTTTGCACCTGTTCTTTACGTGACTTCTGAGGATTTTTTCGGGAATATCTGTTGAAGTAAAAGGTGATTCCTTTTGTTGTCTGCTAAACAATAGCTGTTAAGATAACCTAAATGCCAGACCTGGGTCTGGGAAATGATAGCTGCCAGACAATGGCAGTCATGTACTTCTCTTTCAAGACTTCTGGGTGGCTGGGTCAGACGTGACACTTGATGCCATTTTTAGTAATCCCAGGAGGAAAGTGGGACTGTGCATGGCAAATACAATATATCGCATTGTCCACCTCTGGTAAACTGAATTAAAAGTCTGTTTTTCTAATGTGTGTAATATAGTTTAAAAGAACGTTGATACACTCCTCTCTTTAAAAACACTTTTATTGAGGGGAAAAAGCAATATCCACATTTGTAAGTTTTAGAACATACATTGTTTTGATTTTAGCATAGAAAACCGATAGAGCAGCACTTTCTTAAGAAACACAAGCAGTGATCTACCAATTAATACCAGATGTAGGTCTGCCCCTGAAGTTTTCCAGTCATGAGACAAAATGAGTGCAATTCTATATGCCCCGACTATCTATCCACTGAGTGAATTTACTCAGGGGTTAAGTTTGGTTTGATGACTTTGGCTGTATCACAGAAAACAGACCATGCACACACAACACCTGATCCAAATGGCCGCAGATTTCACTGTAGGAAACACAGCAGACAGCAGTGTATTTGGGCTAGAGCTAACACCCTGGATAGAAAGCAGTTTTATCTTACCTATCTGTAGCGTATGTATATACACATAGACATTATACATAAACACATCTGTATACATATGTAAATGACAACAGTCAACAGAGTTAGAGCAATGATTAATTGATCTTGTTTTTTTAACCAAACTGCAACAACTGGAAAGTCATTCTTGACTACCACAAATAACAGCTATTTTTGTTAATAATAAACACAAATGACTCCTTACTATACAAAACTACTTTTAATATGCTATCATTCTAGAGGCTGAAATTTCCCAAAGATGATTTCATATACATTATGATTAATAGAGTTCCTAAATAGGCAATGGTGACATACACTTTTGCATTGGCAATAGTGGCTGCGGCACACATCAACTTCATAAGATTTTAAAAAACATAAAAAGGTTATGGAGTGACCATACCTGAAAAAACAATGGTATGGTCATTTTAAGGAATGCCCCTAGGATTTCATACATGTCTTTCCTGTAATGCTCCAGGAATCATCCTTATTAGACATGTTTTGAAAAAAGCTGCACAGTTGGATCACGTTAGCTGCAGGCATCACGATGTTCACCCCTGCCTGGTGTACATATGATACTCCCTCGTGTATACGAGGGGCTGGGGTGTGCTTTGCGTCCCTACATCAGGGCTGAGTTTTGGGAAGCAGGGGAGAGGCTGGGAGTCCCGGCCGGCAGAACCAAACTTTGCTACATCCAGAGCAAAAGTGAAAGAAGTTCTGCTGTTCTCACCCTTGGGACAGCAACGTGTAGTTTTGTCCGTGGCACAAAGGGACCTTGAGCTGGGTGTGAGAGCCAGCGGCGTAAAAGCTGGCCGAAAGAGGTGGCGGTGGGGCAAGGGTGGGAAACAGAGCAGGTCAGTGCATCTCAGGCTGGCAGGGAAGCTTCCTGGGGCTGGAAAGTTGATTAAAACAATTGGGAAGAAAAAGCAGTGTACGTGTCTGTCAGTCAGCTGATGCAGTACAGCATGGTAAGCTGCCTTTTTAACCCCCTCATTAAATAACTATTTGTGTGATAGAGAGACTAGTGAGAGTATTTTTAAAGCACTATGATCAAGTAGATGATTGATCCAGGAAACGTTGGTTCTAACTGCAAGCCTTGTAATAATGTAACACAGAGTATCTGGCAAACCAAACTGTGTCCCTCAGCAAATCAAACAAGAAAAAAAACCAAAGATGAATTCTACAAAACAGGAACAATAAAGGATACCTGTTTTTGAAGAAACATTTTCAGCTACACAGATAAAATCATTAATTAGGAACCAGATATTACTTCCCAGCATCACTTTTTAAATGAAAAGTAGGGCAGAGCAGCATGTGTTATAAGTTAAATTCCAATATTAAAAGACCTGCATTGTAAATTACCAAATGAAGAGAGCATTAACCATTACACCTTGGAGTTCATGCTGCCAACAGCATACTGAGGAGGTGGGTTAAAAAAAATATTATTCATATTCATAAGTTTATTCAGTGGAAGTTAGCTAAATTCTGTCTGCATGCATATAAACCTATGCAAAAGAACAGTAACAGTTTTAAATCAATATTACTTTAATGCCAGACTCCAATTAAATAGACTGCAATTAAATTTCCACTATTAAAGCTGTACTACCGTATTACAAAACAAAACAAAACAATCAATATTGCAGATAAGAAGTTCAAACTCAAAAAGCAAATTTAAATAGAATGAAAGTGAGCCCAGATCTGCCTCAACAGCATCATGTTCCCACAGAGAAAAAAAAAAAAAAAAAGCAAACATGATACTGGAATAACCTGGAGTACAACCAGCAAGCCAAGTGAGGTAATAGTTTAGCACTACTCAGCATTGGCAAGGCTACAGCTGGAATGAGACATTCTATCGGGCACCCCAGCTCAGAGACGATGGGCGCCCAGTGGCGAGAGTCCAGGGGAACACAGTAAGTGTGGCGCAAACAACGGCAGAGATTGCGGCTGACGGGGAGTGACTGAAAGAAATGGGTTGGTTTATTCCGAAGTGAAGCTAAGGAACTGCTCTTTGTAGGGATAGAGCGACATAGAGTAGTCTTCAGTGTCATAAAAGATGTTGAGGTAATACCTAGAGATTTGTAAAAGACTTTCAGAGGTGGATGGAAGGATAGGAATGTGCTCGAGCAGGGTGCCAAGGGAGAGGCTGTGGGATGTTCATCTTCTGAGATCTTTCAGAACAGTTTGGCAAATATCTGTTATTATTTGTATTACCCCTAACTCAAAGCCAGATGATCCTATCATGAAGTAATGATAGACTAGAATGAGGAATTTCTGCCTCTTTATGTCTTCCTAAAATCTTCCCTGGCAAATACAGTGTGGCCCTATACGTTTCCAAAACCACCCAAACAAGACTCCCCACTCACCTTTTACTCATGCTGCAGACTGATTCTAGGGGGGCTATGAGCTATGTGCCAAGGCACAAGGACCCTTCTTGTGGTCCTTCACAACCCTCTTTTCTAAGGTTCACTTGGGTTCTGGTGAAGCAAAAGGTAGAAATTACACAGGCTGTGCTGCTACAGACATGAAAACATGAGTAACTTACACTCTAGTTGAGAGAAAGGAAAGACCAGAAGAAAGAAAAGAAACATGGAGAGAATACATCAAGCAATTAAGGGAAAACAGGAAATTCAGAAGAAGTTGTGCCTGCCTGAGCTAAAGCTCAAGAAGTACAAGCTTTGCAGAGACAAAGCATGAATATTACACTCCAATTTGCAATAGATATTTTCCTTTTCAGATGCAGAGGTCTGCAATATCTTGTTGAAAACATGCAGGAAGACTTTAGATGACAATCATTGACGTTTTTTCTCCCCACATTTTGTGAGTGGGGAGCTTCAGGACAGGAGGCAAGATGGCAGCCTGTAGCAGGAGATGAGAATCTTGGCCAGCTGTGTGGGGAGTAGGGGCATGACTTGATGCCTCAGCTGTGTTTGCTTAGCCCAGCTTGGGCCTCAAGACCCTGGCATTGTCTCTGTCCATGGGCATGCACAACACTCACAGAACAGCCACCACTGTCAGACCCTGTGTCTCTAGTCCCAGCGTAAGTGGGGTAACATGGTAAAACAGAGCAGATATGCTGTAATTTGCATCCTCCTGAAAAACAAGTCCAATATTTGAATACTCAAATACTGCCTACCTGTGCTGCAGAATAAAGAAGAAAATACATTCTGCATTCACAGACATAACCTAAAATCCTTAGGTAACCTACTAGCATACTGACAATCCTGACTGCCTACATCTATTCATCTGAACTGTTTGTGAGTGCATCCAGAGCTCTGAGCTACCATCTGTCCATCAGGGTACGGCCAGAGCAGAAAGTGCTGTATAAGCTGGTGGAAATTATCTCAGGAAGCAGTGTAACTGCAAAATCAGTGCTGCTTATAAAAAAAAAAAAAAAAGTCAGAAGGATGCTCATGCTCCTTGTGCATTCATTTTTACCTTTACCTTTCTGATATTGCCTGAGCATTTTAGCTTGATCCTATTTGTCAATTTGTAACATAGATTACCTTTCAGAGCAGCTTAACTCCATTCCTACCCAGAAGGCTCCAATTCAGTGTTTTAAGTTGTGGGTTTAAAGACTGCACCCTGTATGTCACTTGGTACATGTTGGTTTTCAAAGCTCTCAACTCCTTGTGACTCAACTAATATTTTCCAGCTGCTGATTCCAGGGGAAGAGATGTGACCCAACAGCTGATGTTGTATACAAAGAAAGAGTATCCTGTTTGCACAGCACTGTTTCAGATTCATATTGCACGTGTCTGAAGTTAAATGCACAAATCTGTTCAGACAGATGATTGTATTATTGGGAAATTTATGTAACTTAGAACAGATCCTGAAAGCTTCAAGAAGTCACAGCAGTAGGGATTTCTTTCTTCCAAGACACATCCTCAAGATGAAAGTGCTGAGAGGGTTTCTCATGCAATTTTTTTAATGTATTCTCAGGTGGCTTTTGCAGTCTCAAGTCTTCAGTTCATCTCAACAGATTCCCATTAACAAATATAAGAAACCAGAAAGCTCTTTGTGCCGTGACTTCTCCTTTCAACACCATCTTTCCAAAGGCTGCATTTCTTAGCCTGAAATTTCAGTTTGTTTCATGCTTCTGTTAAAATTCTCTGTACCCACCCACTGAAGATTTGCCATTGACCATCCAAATTTCTGCAACAAAACTACTGGACAGCAAGTCCTAGAGGTTGCTAAGTTTAGGACTAGACTTGCCATACGTTTATGGCTATATCTAGATTTATTTTCCCACTGGTTATGCACTCATTTGCACTGCTGCCTGTACTGACAGCTGCAGGAGCGTTGCTAGAGTTAAGTGTGTTCACAGGCTGTCAAAGCAGCCTTGTATCTGGAGGTTTCATTTCCCTGTGAGTCATTTTGGCTTGGTCACTTTTTCCTCACCACCGTTTGTTCGGAGGTGAGTTTCTGCCCATGAGTCACTCGCACGACGGTAGAGCCCTGTCTGGTGAAGTCCCATGGGAGGCTCAGGAGCTGTAATGTTTCCGGCACAGACTTCAAAACCACCTGTAGCCTGTAACAAATTCACAGTCCATTTGCTTTCTTGTCAAGCTCAGCAAATCCTCGGTGTTTCCTCAGTATCCCACTCAAGCTGGCAGTGCTGTTCAGAGGAAGGTTGAGTGAGGACAGGGCTGTACCGGGCAAAAACACCCTCTGAAAAAAAAAGAAAGAGGGGGGATGATATAAAAAGGATGCCTGAACATTGCATTTGTAAATAAACAGCAGTAAGCTAACCATAGCAGCAGGAAACATTTCTGCTGGATTCTGGAAAGCCAACCATGGCAGGAAACGGTTATGTAAAGTGCAAAATTGCTGCTATTTAAAAGTGCACTTTGATCAACAAAGTGAGAAAAGATGTATTTCATGCTTTTCACTCTGAAATACAGCAATTTGAGAAATTTGAGAAAGTTCTTTTCAGTGGGGAGCCCTGAGTTAGCAGACTTGCAATTTGCTATAACTGGTAAAGCTCAGAGCATTGCCAGATCATACATGAGAGCAGAAGAAAAAACCCAGGGTGCTCTTTCCCAAATTTCATTTGTTATTTGTCCTTTTACTGAAGGATCTGACATCTGAAGTCAGAAAGGAGGAGCTGGGTACTTCCCACCTTGCCAAAGCCTGGTGCTACGCCTCTCCTTCTCTTCAGTTCCCTCTGCCCAAAGGGTGACAAAGAAGCAAGTCTTAGCATCAGGAGCCCATGTCTAGCAGCTGTGTGAGTCGAATAACCTACCCACATCCCCCAGGTATATTTGATAATCCATGGCAATAGAGCACACAATGTCCTGAGACTGGGGACAAGCTTTCTGAAGGGAAACGAGAGGAGTGGCGTTGCCCCAGTTCATGAAAACAAGATGGGCAAAGATCTAGAAGGCAGGGAATGACTCCCTGTTATAAAAAAAAAGGGATCTTAATCAAATCCTTTTCTATGATTAATGGTATCTATTCTAATTTCCAAGAAACTAGGTAGAAGGGGAATCCAAGAACACTGTGTGCCTATGTTACATGCCAAAACACCAGGGATGTTGAAACAGTAAGCCATCCGTCTGATCTCACACAACTGTAAATCCTGAGCTATTCCACTGCAGTTACTAGGCTGGACAAACAAGATCAAAACCAGGTTCACGGGGTTGACACAAATCTTTTGATGCACTTGTGAAGCAGACATTTCAGCTGAGTGACTGAAACCGCATAGTTCAGCTCTCGCAGCCTGGACCATGTCACCGAATGGTGTTTTACAGACACGCAGGCTTTGAGCAGCAGGGCAGAGCTTGCCTCGGGTGGGTTTTGCCCACTCATACCACCCCTGCCCTTCTCCCTCCCTTGGGATGCTGAAAGGTGAACCTCAAGTTTTCTCTGCTTTCTGGGGTGCTTGGCTGCTACTGACCAGCCATTAAAGTGCTTTATGCATTTTAAGTGAGGTCACCACTCTAACAGTTAATGGTTTCCCTTTATTATCAAGGTGAATGTGCTGTGATGTTCCCTCTTCAGAGACTGCACCACTCTGGTGTGGAGGAACGGCACAAACCACAGCTTCTGCTGGGACACTCTGGGACCTGCAAGTCTAAACCACACTTAATCAGCTACCAGGCACTTTTTGGACAGGGAATAATTTTGGACTGACTAACGGATTATGGCCCAGGTGCCCTGAAAACTCATTTTTCCACAACTGCTTTAATGGGCTTTGCACTGCTAACGTGCTTGAGAGGTGAGGATGACCTGGGACTGGCATCAAGAACGTGTCTTTGTTGTGTTGGGCCACAAGGAAGGCACAAGGGATACTCAACTCTATTCTCATGTAGTAATTCCTGCCTGAGGCCTGCTGCAAAGTCAATACCCTTTTGTTTTACACTCACGCCTATTGTATTTGTAAATGTTAGTCTCAGAAACGTGAACAGCACTTGAAGTTACGTATCGTGATGAAAACAGACACCACCTTGTTTGTGGACAGTGCAGTAACATTACCTCCAGTGGCAAGTGAGGTTTGTTCCTACTTCTGAAAATCATGCAACCTTTTTTGTTTATTTTGGACTGGCACATGAGAACCCATTTCAAAAAGCTGAGCTTTCTTGTTTATCTCAGAATTAGACGTCAAGCACCAGACCTGTTCTTGCACACTCTATGACCAGACCATCCCCATAAGCATAAACTCTCTTGAGATGATACAGTGCCATTAAGTAACTGTTTTTTGGTTGTTTTTTTTATGACTGATAGAATATTTTTCTGTGTCCCTTTTTTGTCCTCTTTGGAGAATAACAGACTGTTTTGCGGTTGACCTTAAAGTCTTAAACCCCAGAAAACACTAAGAAACGTGTTAGACTAGGAGTATCAGGCAAAAACCAAGAAAAATGTTTCCCCAGAAGCCTCACAATAATAAAAAAACTATTGGGGATAGGGAGAGATGTTCATTTCAGAACATATAATTTCAATACTCTAATTCATGTAGTAAGAGCATTCAATCATTTTTAACACGACAATGAACAAACTCAGGGTGGTAGGTATATCCGAAGCAAAACAGGTATTTAATACAGATGAAGTTGCTACATTTTATGTAGAAAATTTTTAGCACTAATATTCTTAAAGGAAACTACTAGAAGTAGAATGGTGAACATCACACTCTCCAGCACTTTGGGAAACCCCTTCTGGGACAATGCAGACAGCGGGCCAGAGTTTTGCTGGATTATAAATAGCCAGATTTGGCCTGGCTCTCTTGCGGATTATGCAAGTTCACTGAGGAAGAGGAAAGCAGATTAAGGGCTTCATGTTGCCTATTTCTGAGCCAGGAGTTTGCTCTTACAATATAGGCAGGAGGCAAGGGAGCAGGACAGGAATGACTGTCCTCAGAATAAATGTTCTCCCTCTGGGAGTAGGCAAAAAAATGGTGGGCACCAGACAGCTCCCGATTTCCCATGCACTGCAAGTAATTCCTGCGCTACGGAACAGATCCCTTTTGATAATTTGGGATGGCAGAGGGCACAAACTAGCATGCCGTACCTTCAGTGTGCCAGTGTGTCAGAGTAACTCAAGGCCACAACAGGTGCCTTTTATTTGCGCCTGAGAGAGGGGTGGCTTCTGAAATGGCCCTGGGTAGCAGTCTGCTTCTTACTGACAGTATTTTGGACGTGTGCACTTCTGGCTAGTTGGGACTGCACTATTCACTTTCCATCTGGCAGGTCTCAACTTGTACTACCCCAAAGTACACCATTTCCATGCCAAGCATGTCCCACAAACCTATTTTCTGATTTCATTCCTATTTCCAGAATGATATGTGGACACTACTGAAAAGAAAGCAAACAAAAAGGAAGCAGTAGATCAGAGAAACTACTTTATCCAATGCACCCAGAACTCTCCTATCTTCTACTGGTTGCTAAAAATATCTTTTTTTTTTTTCCCTTTTCTTTTCTTTCCTATGAAGCAAAAATACATATACCACTGTTTTGGACCATGACATTCTGCAGGAGTATGCAATTCATGTTGCTAATCTGAACAGTCATTTATGTCCAGTGCCATGCTATTTTCTTGATTTATTGCTGTATTCCCCACCACTCATAAGAAGAAGTAGAGAGACAACCTGACAGGGCATGAGCTACACGTCCCAGCTTGATATCTGACCCACACAGCACTCTCTGAGCATTCGCAAAAATTATTGACTCCAATAAAAGTAAGCAGTTGTAAAGTCAGAGTTGAAAATGCTGAGGGAGAAAGTTAATGGCCACACCAGAAGAACCTATTCTGCAGCACCAGTGCATCCGTGCCAGTTGCTGCAGAAGAGCCAGGAGGATGCACAGCGGCTGCCGCCCATCTAGCAGCAGTTTCAGATGCTGTAAGAGGCGGGTATGCTTAAGTCCTTCAAAGCCATGGTTCCTGATACACCAGGGGAAAAAGTTGCTTTTGAAAATGTGGCCTCAAGTCTTCTGTGCTTCCTTTTTACAGATGTCAGTGGAGATAATACTGATTATTAGGTTTTGTAATATGAGAGGCCGCAGAGTTCATTGAGGACAAGTTAAAAGTGTGCATTAAAAATAGCCCAAAGGCTAGAACCTAACACTAAAAAAATATGAGAAACTGGTCAAGTTCACTGATGTCTTATACAAGCTAAGGCAAGTCACTCTGTGTCAGATCTATACCACAAAAATAACAGAAAAGAAGAAGAAAAAAGAAACTTACCTAGGTTCTGCATTGGAGCATAAGTTTTGGCACTCCACGTGTGTAACCCCACCTGACCCTGCCTCCCTCTGCTTCATGGCCCCTTTTTGTTACACCGCCTCAATACCTACCTTCATCCTTCACGGCAGTGCTGCAGGGCCACCTTAGTGACTGTGAAAGACTAAATGCGTGGTGATCTGATTCATGAAAGTATAAAAGGTGCATACAACAGTTGCCATTATTCCTTTCTACACACTATTACTACAGTGATTCAAAAGACTGATTACTGAGACTTCCGATCTCAACAATTATGAAGTATCTGCTGTAACTAACAGTACTTGCCTCAGCCTACAGGTTTCCCCTGAATTATATTCCTTTATTCTAGTGGTAACATTTTCTAGAGTCATCAATAGTTCTTCCTCCTCCCTGTATGTTCAGCCCTGACTTATTTATCAGGAACATCTATATATTTGGTATATCCATTTTGAGTTTTGTTGCTTTTTGAGTCTACTCTTAATGTAAGCTATTCACTGACCATGTAAAGAGTTTAAGTTATTCACAGCTTTCAAAGACATCATTGCAAAAATCCTAATATAGCTTTTAATAACAATAGTCACTATTGGTTGTTAAAACTCAGAGTAATTACACTGCCTAATGCAACCAAGTCTCTCTACCCCTTTGTTATTCTCCCTTTGTGAGCTGTTCGCTAAGAGCTTAAGAGTCTCTTTATGCTTGCCCTGAGGTACTGGATTTGGCCATTACTTTATCTTATATCAAGTAATCTATTCCTTAGAATCATTTGGATAGGCTGGTCTTCCTCTGGAGTCAGTAATGTCTTGCAACACAAGTTTCCATCTCCTGCTCTACACTGCAGAGTATTGTGCAGAGGTTTGTACTTTAAGCTGTGCAAGCTAAGAGAAGTTTCCCTTAGCCAACTAAACTAACTAATCAGCAAAAATTTTAAGAAAAAATACTGAAAGTTTGAAATGAAAGGATCTACTGACATTATACAAACCATATTTTAACAGTCAGCAAGGATTCACTGAAAACAAAATCGCATCCAACCAATCTCATTTCCTCTACAATAAGGTAAAAGGCTTGTGAATAAACAATAGAAGCCATAAATCTTGCCTTTCATTATGTTTTTTACATTGGCTGACATGATCTTTTTATAAGTAAACTAGGCAAACCAGGTCAGGATGAAAAACTGTTGGGTGGGAGCAAAATTGGAGAACCATACCAGAAAAGTGCTCAGCCATTTACTACAAAAACGCAGGTACAGATTAAGTCCTTGTCTTTGTGCAAATCAACGTTTTCAGCAACTAGGATATTGAACGAGGAAGCAACCCTATTGAATTTTTGGCACTGAGCTAAAAGTACAAGCAGTGGCACTGGTGAACACCATGAACCCTTACAATTACCTCAACAAATTGTTATTTTTTCTTTTTAAGCAGGTGTTGTTCAATAAGAAGAAGGTACTACATGCAGTCAACGTCATCCAGTGCTTAGACAGATAACCAAATTTTGGGGTAGCACGTCTGTAGAACAGGATCTGGGTGTCATAGCAGCTCTGAAGCTAACAGGATTTACTCTGCTGCTGTTGCTAGAAAAGCAAATACTGTACTGGAATATATAAACAGCGATATAACCTACAGGGTTCATACAGTACTTGTTCCACTCCAGTCAGCATTTGCAAAACCTCAGCTGAACCGCTGTATCCAGTTTTGGGCAAGGCACTTCCTGCAAGATGGGGAGAAGCTGGAGGGAGTCCAGCAGAGAGCACTGAGAATAGCCAGAGGTCTAGAAAATGTGCTCAGTGAGGAAAGACTGCAAGAAACAGGACTGTTTAATTTAATGTGAGGGGAACATGACAACAATCCTGAAGTATACAAAAGGCAGCTGCAAAGAGGCAGGGGAAAAATCTTGTTTCCTGGTCCGTGAGAGTTAGGGCAGGAAGCCAAGAGCCTAAATCCTGGTGGGGTCTTTAGGAATTTAGTTCAATATTAGGAAGGGTTTTCTAACAGCTCGGCCACTGCTGCAGGACATTCGGAAAATTTCAGATACCCTCAAGTAAAATCGGACAAATTTCTCCCAGCAGTATCACAGACATGTATGTAATTCATACTGCTGCAGAAGGCTGAACCTCTTGGGAGACCTTTCCAGACTAGTAATTACCAACAACCATTTGCATTTTGTTATAGCAAACAAAAATAAAAAAAAGGGAACAGCAGATGAAAGATAAGTGCAAGATTTCAGACCCTGAGGTTGCTCAGGCCTGCATTCCACTTTGCAGTAATTTAAAAAATACTTAGTGGGAGACCTTTCCAGACTAGTAATTACCAACAACCATTTGCATTTTGTTATAGCAAACAAAAACAAAAAAAAGGGAACAGCAGATGAAAGATAAGTGCAAGATTTCAGACCCTGAGGTTGCTCAGGCCTGCATTCCACTTTGCAGTAATTTAAAAAATACTTAGTGAGAAACACAGAATGGCTGAAGAATTAATGATCTAAACCTTTTAATTTTAGTATATCCTGGTTCCAGCTGCTCTGTCTCTTGGGATCCTCATGTTTACCCCAACACCACTGCACCGTCCTGGTTTCAGTGGCCAGAAAAGAAGGACGTTGCTGAGGTAAGAGCACCATCCAGAAATGGGAAGCACAGCCTGCATGCCTTTCTTCCACATGCATTTTGCATCCTTTGCTTGGACAGCCCAGCTCTGACAGGGTCAGGCTATTAGGAACCAGCTAGCCCCAGTCAGCAAGCCCCATCTTCCATGCTCACTCTGGGCAGAAGAAACATCACAGCTCAGGCTCAGGAGGACAGCAGCAAAAGCCTGCCCTGGAGCAGCGGCTTTGTGCCTGATGCAAGCTGGCAAATGCTTGTCCGAGGTGTTCGGCAGGGAGGGCACATGCTGGCCACAACACGAGTATGGCCAAGGGGGAGACCTGCAAGGCTGCTCTGAAGGTGGTGAGGATGCTTCTCTGGACCCTGGCAGCAGCCTGCCCTGCCAAAGGTGCCCCCTCTGTGCCTCGCTCCCACTTGCCTTTATTCTTTGTCAGTTAAAACTAGATCTTTTGCAGCTGTCTGCTGACTACAGTGGCAAACAAGCAGTAGCTGGACTAGTGGGACTAGTGAGATGATGTGCTGAGCTGGGTTATTCTAACATCAGCCTCACTAGCCTGTTGGCGATGGGTAGAGAAGCTGCGGGTCTTGTCCCCTCTTATCTATCTGTACTTTACTGTCACTTCCCAAGCATAAATGCAAGACTCCTAAGAACAGGCGCTTAACACATGTTAACTAAGTTTTCACTTCAAATGGGAAATTTTAGTTGTTTTAATAATATCTGAAAGAACAAGACTTGGTAGGTGTTTTTTTTTTCCTTATAACAATCTCTCTCTACCCAAGTAGAAAGGAAATAACAGGAAAGCAGTAGTATGTTAACAAACCAAATGCTTCAATGTTTTATGCTTCAAGTATTTTCATTCTTTTCTTTCTCTTTCTGTGTCCTATTTAAAACACTCAGTGTATTTTCAAGTGCATTGATTTCTATAGGTATAAGCAGACTAGTATGTAAAACTTGTATGTAAAGCTTGTCACACTCTGATGGGGTTGTGCTAAAACTACTAGTTTCTTGGCTGCATGTAACCTAATAACAGCATCAGAGGAAGCAGTTGCAGCCTGTAGCTTCTGGACAGCTGACCCTATGATTTAATTGAAGATAAGATGCACTAACTGTAGCAAATGTGAGGGGGAAGACAAACAGTGAGTGAAACACAACTGGCATGACCAAACTCGCTACATACACAACCTACAGTACGTATTCTATTATTTCCACAACCTACAGTATTTATGTTGTTTCAACGATGATTTTAATTTTTCACTTTAGCTCATTGCCTAAAGAAAACAATTAATTAAAAAGAAGGAGTTTGGTTTCTTTTAAGACACCTACTCAGATAATAAGCCAGTCTCCCCCCTCAGCTCTCCTGACTGATGTGCTGCCAAGAAGCGCAGGCAGTTCCCCACCTTCACCCTTCGGCCAGGACCAGCTGTCGTTTCTGGCACGTGCAAGAGCGATGAGCCTGGAGCTCGCAGTGCTGGGCTGAGCATGGCCCCGGCTGCCCTGAGGGTTACCTGCTCCAGGTCACCTCCGCTCCACCCTGCCAGCCGCCCCTGCTCCCAGGGCCTTGCAGAGGGGCCTACTGAAAGACACGTTCCATTTTTCTTTTTTCCCCTATTACTTCTGCTGCGTGAGACCATGCAGGAGCTCACATCAGGGAGATGGGTATGGGTTAAGTGCTTATGACCGCAGTGGACGGACCACTGGGTAATCTGCCTACTGTGATGCTGCTGAGGGGCCCCAAACACAGGTCCCAGAGACAAGTTCGGTGGCTCTACCAGCTCCCAAGATCTTGTACCTGCCCAAGTTATAAACATTGAAAAGCAAGATGCATGAAATTTATTTATCAAAACTATTGCTTCAGTCAGAGCTGGAGCTATTATCTACTTGGCTATTATAAATAAAGTTCACCTTTCCAAATTCTACCAGGCAGTACAGGCTACTACATGGACATAAACCACTTGACACACTGACTATAGCTGCCTTCCCTTTGAAGAAGAGACATGGGGGCAGATCTGTATCTGCACTCACGCAACATGGCACTTTAAAGGCTGAGGACAGCTTCTCTGGGCTCAGCTGGTAGCCTTCAAGCTGCCTTATGCCTTGTGAAGGCACATGCAACCATCAGGATAGCTGTCTGTCCAAACATAAAGTTTACTTTTGATCACCTCTCAGAAGTATGTTCATAACATCTGCATTCTACCCATTCACTCTGGCACATCAGCTACTTAATATCATATCGTCAGGAGGATTATAGTAACTCATATACATTTAAAAGACAATAATTCATCATACATTTCACTGAATATAGAAGTGTAAGTTGGTTTCTGGGAATCATTCTTGCTTAGTCCTGAAGATTGCTTCTCTAGTATGTTTAAGGGGTCAGTCAGTACCAAATGATAGATAGATGTGAAATTGCACATTCAGTCCTGAAATGAAACAAAAAAATGTTCTTTATAAAGGGGTGTGAGAACCCGACCCAGAATCATTACGAACCCCTCCCAGACCACCAATTGGACCAGGACCTAACAAGGCGGGGCAAAAAAGTTCTTTTTATTGCAGACTTTCCACAAGAAAAATTTGACATGAACTATTATTTGTGTTTTCTATATTACTTGAAAGCAGTTTATGCCAATTACTTAGCTTTTCCTTGGTTTGTGAATTTTAAAGCACTTAGAGTACTTTGTGTGGTTTTCCTCATTTTTGAGCCAACCCAGCTATTACTAAACTTCATTAAAGAAAGCTTTGTAAGCATTCTTCTTCAGAGGTGAAGCCAAGAACGTAGGAAGGTTTACAGAGCTGACTTTCATACAGATAAGAGGACCACCATCATAGAGTGTCTCTTTAAATTTTAACTTCACTTTATTATTTCAGTTACTTTTGCTATTTGAGGTAAAAGGGAAGACCTAACATGGCAGAAAAATTTTCTTCCTCCCAGCCTGGTTTTTTCACAACTATCAAATGCATCTGGATCAAGTCACTCTAAGAGACCATGCACTCAACTAATTAGCCTCAGATCTGATTTAGTGCCTATGCATTAGCATCAAACTAAACTTACTGGATTCTACTGCCATGTGCATGAATTGCTAAATGGAAATTAATAATTATGAAGGGGTTTCTCCAGATTCTCATATGGTTCATCATTATGAATGCTCCAATAGCTTTAAGGTATTTTATCCCAACAGTCTGAAATACAAAATGAAGTTATAGCAGAAACTTTCCATCCAGTATTTCCTTTGCAATATATAGTAATCATTATATTGGTTTTTAGTACAGTTCTTTGAGTTAAATCTAAAATGACAAGACCTGAATGAATGTCTGATTTTCACCTGCAGCTTTGATCACTTTGTACGATAATGTAGCCAACAGCTGTTTAGAATCCCTGGACTCCACTTTTTTCTTTTTTTTTTCCCAGGAATTTTGCGCAAATTGCAGCAAAAGACAAAACAGGTTTTATTTCCATTTCTACGGTCAAGAGAGTATGTGCTTCCTTTCCCCACCCCTTTGTTTAATGCTGGTGTGGTTACAGAGAATAGTGTAAAGATTAAATGAGTTTGCAACAGAGAGATTTGAGGGAGAAAAGGAGCAAGGCATGGAGGAAGCAGACCCATCTTGAATTTCTAGCAGACTGTTCCTGAACTTTGGCATGCTACTCTTCATAGGAATATAATTAGCCCGGTGTTTCTAGGTATTTCAGATTAAATATGCAATTGTGCAGTTAGATGTCAAAGGCAAAGTTCAATTATAATGAATGTTATTCACTGCAGATTAGTTCTTCCTCCCTAGTTACATTCGTGGGAGTAGAAGTCATTGTTTCTCTGGAAATCCTTTATGAAAGTATACTGGTTTCAGGGCTACATCTGTGGCAGTTGGTAAGTAAAACCAGGAGATGAAAGAGAAGTAACTTCTACTCAGGGATATTACATGAAATTATTCCTTAAAGATACTGTTCATGTGGAATACTTACACTTCTAAAAGTAGCTAATAAATATGAGTACCACTGAGTCAGCACCGTGAAAGTGGGGACTAAGCATAATTTCTGAAAGGTATAATAATGCTGATTTAGCTTCACAGGAGCACTGCTGTGTTTTATGTTTATCTCATGCAAAGAAAATCCTGGATCCCAAAGGTCACCATTAGACGGAGACCCTCAGGTTTTGACAGAGCATATTTTCAATATTTGTCTGGCATAAAGATACTGAGAGCAAAAATGGGACATTCTGAATGAAATAAAAATCTTAAAACTGGTGACTTCAGCTCATCTCAGAGGGCTTTTTCTCTTTAGTGTTCAGCCAGGAAATCATTTGTGTTTCACTCAGAGTGTCCTCTCTCCATTTTCAGCAAGTTGACCCTTTTTAGAACCTTTTCAGTTAACATTTGTGAATTTATAAGCAAATGCATCATTTCGAACTAAAACATCAATGCCATTTAAAAACACAAATTGAAACTGCTGGTAAAGAAGCCATTAATTCTGATATGAATGTGAATTAAAAGCCCCAACATCTATGCTTCCCAGCAACGTCTTTTGCTCTTTTCTTTTTGGTTTTGCTTTTAGTCTAAGGACAATGTCAAATTTGACCCTCTTCTACAAATCATTTTGTGTCTGTTGACACAAATAGGAGGAATGGGAGAGAGAAAAATTCATCCAGTCCTGCAATGATCTGTTTCTCAAAACTTGCCTCTGGGGAGCTTCTGAACCAAGGCGGTAACATACGGCATGTGTGACAATTTATCAGATTTTGTCATTCACAGGGCCTGGCCTGCATACTTCACAGAACAATCATTTTCCCAGAAGCTGATCTGCACCAAAGTAATTTTTATTTTGTTTTTAACTGAGTGCCTGCACTACACATTGCCTCCATGTTCGTGCTCATTCACATCTTCTCTGCATTACTGTTAGTAATGACAATTTTAAGAAGACGGGGGAGACCACCTCCAGCTGAGTAACATACACACAGTGATATTTTTCTAATAGATCGGAGATACAGGTTTATGGTCTGCTAATATCATAATTTGGAGTTAATGTAGCAACCTGGGCTTTTGTTCACGAACTTTAGGCGGTTTTTTGACTGCCTTTCCAGACTGAGTTCAGAGGAAGGTAAAGGCTACTTTGAACTTCTACTGTGGGTAAACGTAATGTGAAATTATTGGGACAACCTCAGAACTGCAGCACTGTAATTCTGTTGCACTGTGATGACGTAGGAGGTCAGTTAGTATACCTTTCAAAAGCCATAAAGCAAACAATATCAAAAAGTTACTTTTTGCCACAATACTCAAAAGTACAAGCTGGTATTTTTCTAATTATCCCCTCTCAGTTTCCAGTCCAAATCACAGCACTTCTTAAACTAAAATTTCAATTAATTTTGAGACATTTTGCTGAAACCCAAGAATACCACAGTATCCACACATCATTGTATAGACTGCTTCTCCTCCACTCACGAATCTTCTAATTCTCTGCTGAACAAAAACAGAGCACTAGCTAAACTCTAACCCTAAAAGAGAAAACAAAAAAGAAATATCAATAAATATCCTAGTACATATCTTCCTTATTTTAATTGATTCTTTTTCTCTACAGCAGGACCATTACTCTCTGAATCAGGTAGTTCTCTAGGAATTCAATTAATTATAATTTATAGGGCTGAAACTGCACTCTTCTGTGCAATTTACAAATGTGTGGGGCATGAAGCAACAAGCAAGGAACAAATCCAGAACTCAGATAAGGCAAGAATAAAAGTGAAGATAAAGGGAGATATTTGTCTTCCATCAAATGTGCTAGTGGGACAGTAAGCAGCACTCTGTTCCCTGAACTTTGCTGGGACTATTTGTGTGCATAAAGGCATATATGCATTCATGTTTTGGTGGCCTGAGATTTCTAAGAGTAGATCAAAGAAACTAGGGGAGAGAGTGGAGAGGAGGTTTGAAATTCTCATATTCATTCAAGTGAGTTGTTGCATCTGAGTTTGTTCTGACTCAGCTCTTGCGGTATCAGGTTGGAGCAGAAAACACACACACACGTGCACACACACACGTGCACACACTCACAGTGCTCTGTACAGTTCAAATTTACTTTAACCAGTGACACAGTAAAGACAACACACGCAAAATGTGCTGAATAGTAAGCCTTTTGGCAGTGGTGTCCTTAGTGGAGAAGGAGACTAGAGCAATTCCTCTCTTTCTTTTCTTCCTTTGTTCCCATTCTTCTGGGGGTTGTGACTGTCTTTGGCACCACCCTGTTTTCTCCCATGTTTTTTACCTAGATTTTAACCCGTGGGATACATACTCCTTGTTCTTTGTCATGCCCTACAACCAGTTTCCCCAGGTCTCTGCACTGCACTCCTTTAGCGACCAGTCATTGACCATCTGTGATTTGTGCTTCTACCCTTGGCCTACTGTTACCCCCTTGTGCCTGTATCCTCAGGGCCTCTACCATCATCTTCTGTGACCTTTTGGTTGTGATCTTGAGGACCCCTGCTACAGAGCAGGATGCTCTCAAAGCTACATTATCAAAGACCCCATCTCAACCTCCAAAATTCCTTCAGTGTGGCTATATTTGAGGGATTTTAAAGACCATTATGGACTACGTATTTCCCAAATGTAAATACAAATTCACAGAAAGTACAGGGACCTGTATTTAGTACTGCCTTTCACTGTCTCTAGTAGGGTTTCTTTTGTGTCAGGAAGCACGCTTCTATCACATCAGTAGTCTTTAGACAGACCTTCATGAGAAACAGGACACAACCTCCTTATGCAATAATAAATACTGTAAAACCCAGAACAAACTCTGCCTGACCTCCAACCACTTTCCAAGAAATAGTTTAAGTATTTTCCAAAAAGGCAATAGTTATGTAGGAAGTTGTCCAGCTTGGCAAGTGTGTGAGAAAAAGATGCCAAAAGTCCAATCTCATTTGCCAGCCTCAAGAGTATAGTATCTACCTGCAACTTTCCTTTCGGTAAATCAGAGATAAACATTAGCCACTTTCCACATCATAAGAACAATGCCTCTGCAGAAGCACACGCCAGTCTCTCTAGCACTCTGTGTATTTTGGTTACTATGTTAAACCCTATGAACATCTTACTTAAACACAGATATTTTGATCTGACTTGAAATTCTATTTCAAATGGTGAAAATTCCTCTACCAACACCCATTAACACAACCCAAAAACGAAAGCTAAACAAAAGTCAGAGATTTTGAATAATGGTACTGGGAGAACCGCTCCAGCTTTTGTCAGATATCTAACAAGTTTGCCTAGCCACAGTGAGGAAGAGATTTTTTTTTTTCCCCTAAATTTCTTTATCAAATCTTCCTGAATTATGCTGGGAAAAGAAAAGTAGATGATTGCAAAAATATATATTTTGAGGGCTATCACCCCATTTGTTCTCTTGATCCTCCAAAGAAAGTATGCATGACTAATTCCAAATTTTATTTGTTTTCAGGTCTTCTTACCTACAGAGTCATGCAATCTGATTTAGAGACGGCTGCATTCCAAGCACTCTGCAAGTAGAGGACTCCAATGCTTCAGGGTATTCTGGTTGACAATATTTTTCCAATGCCAAAATACCACAGACAGTTATGTAATCATATATACTTCATCTAAAAATAGGGGAGCAAGTTTTGCTATCAGTAAGAAAGAGACTTTTTTTCCCCACCTCTAAAACCAAACTAATCACAATATATTTAAGATGAATACAAATGGTCTAAAGCACACGAAACTTATTTGTTTAAAATGTTTATTTGAAAATTAGGCATGTTTCCAATAAGTTCTTAATTGACTCTTGAAAAACTCTCTTGCGTATATCAGACAATTATTGGTTGCTTCTTATGGAGCAATTCAATTGTACTACAAACTTGATGCACGACTGGCAGATTTTGAATTTGACAAAACAACAGACCAAAGAGAACAAGGGCTGAGTTCTGAAATGCTCCAAGTGTCCTGGCCACAGTCCAGCAAAACACTTAGTCACGTCCTCCATTTAAAACAAACAGTTTCACTGCAGACTGTTCACTTGCAGAAAGTCGGGCAGTATGGCTGTGCTGTGTTTGCATGGGAAAGGGCCTATCTATGGACAAAGTTGCTTGAGGTAGCTTTCCCTTTCTTAGGTCACAGAGAAAATATTTAAAAGGGAGAAAAGAAATGCTGCTACCTGAAGTTTCGTTACTCACCTAAGTAACTAGTAGACAGAAAAGTGCATCTAGGTCCACCACATTTTCGATGTCTTTGCATGTATGATTTTTCTTGCTTGGAAGCTATGTTTAGGAGCATTAGTGGATGTTGGTCTTCTAGATGGGAGAACAGACTGTCTGGTTGAAGTACAAGCTGCAAATGCCCAGAAAACCTGGGCAAATACCCTGCCTGCACAAGCAGATCAAACCAGCATGTCAGAAAGTACTGGACTTGCATGGATTGGAGGCTTCCCAAAGCGCCACACAGACAAGCTGTGCTGCAGCAAACCTGCCACATTTGGACACGAGGAGTTTCTGAGGAGCAAACGCACGCAGACTTCAGCTGAGAAATCAGGGAGCTAAGGCAGCTGGGAATGTGTAGACGGGACGTGGTGCTGCTGGGCTTTTAATTATGTAATTTCTATTCACAGATCCGGAGTTAAGTATTATATAGCTCCTAGCACACAAACTGCAATGGTAAAGTAGTAAATGAGGGAAAACACTAAAACTACAAAGCAACCATAGAAAAACAATTTAAAAGATAGAGTAATTTTCTAAAGAGTGCTTATTGCTGCAACTTGTTTTATCCACTTCTGCTCCAACAGCACAGTGTTAACAAAACAAAACAAATCCCCCAAAATTGTAATAAACAACAATAATAAACAGGAAGGAAAGAAACATCAGAAACACCATAAGTGGAAACAATCACTATATTTAATGTGTATAGGACAGAGAATATGAAAAAGTTACATCTCCCTCTGCCACACAGCCCACATTCACTCTTCAAGCAGAGAAGCAGAATCTAAAGTTAATGTACAATGAATTTTCCAGTCAGTACAGGCAGCCTGGTAAACAACACACAAAATAAGAACAGACTTGAGTCTCCCCCAACCTGCTGACTCCACTCGTATTGAATGTTTTACTGGTTCAAAGGGCTGCTGTATAAACTTTTCATACTGTCCTGCGTGTTCTGGTTTAAGCCAGACAAAAATCAGAAATGTTAAGCTAGAGCAATTATGACATTTACTGGCCATATGTTAAGCTAACTTGTTAATTAGCTTGAAATTTTACCCAGTCAGATAGCACTATCTAGTAATATTAAAATATATCTTTTTGTATGATTGCAATGCAGATGACAAAGTAGTGAAATTTATGTATAGGATTAGTCACCTGTTCTCGTTTTTAAAGTATTTATTTAAACAGATGACTTTTCTTGCTATTGTAACAATTGTATGAAGTTTATAAAGTCAAACTCAGTATTACTACTGCAAGAAACTGCTGCAGCTTGAAAATTTTAAATATATATCAGGTTGATTTCATAGCTGAGGGCCATGTTCTTACATGTGATACACAGGGTGAAGAAGGCTGAAAGACCCACCCTCTGCAGCAAAATAGGGCTTCTGAGACACACTACTCAAAAGTCTTAAAATCTGCCTGAAGACCTTCTTAGGACAGAGTAAAAAAATTAAAATGCTGGTAAAAATTATAGAAAACAAACTAAAAGAAACAAAGAAAATGCTTCAAGGTCAGTTCTGTGTCAGTTATGCTGAAAAATAATTTATTATATTTATTCTTAAGTTATTGGAAAAAGCAGAATGCAGCACCAGTTTGCAGTTATGCAAAAAAAAATCTGTTTCTCGTGTCAATACAATGTTGCAAAACAGTAAATGTTATCTCAGTAATATCTGAGAATGGCTGAGAATGCACTAGAGGGTGACGAGAATATTTCTGTTTACTAACAAGGTAATGTTTGGATTGATTATCCAGTAACTACTGCTGATAAGCCTAGGTTAAATGTAGGCTGATTTATTCATTATCTAATACTAGCATTAAGAAATATCCCTAGTTTTAACTCTGAGGTATTGCTCAAGTCTGAGCGAAATATTTGCCATATTTTTTGTGTTTTCTATAAATTAGTATTTTACAATCTGGCTTTGTTTTGTTTGCTTGTTTAGTATTTGTAGTTCCATACATGCCTCTCTCTGAGAACAATGAGGCCAGTAGGCATTGAGCCTCTGGAAGGCATCTCCGAAACAGGCATTGTAAAGTCTTTGTCCAAACAAGGCAACTTAAAGGGCTGAAGTCGTGCTCCCTTCAGGTCACTTGTGAGAGCATGAAGGGCAATCCACAACGCTAATTTTTCTGAAAGGGACATACCAAGAGCTGCCCAACCAGAAACACTGGTGTTTTGACTGCCTAAACTGGTACTTAAACCTTGTAAAACAACTGTGACTCCTGAAGGGACCTGAAAATCTACTTGTTTCAGTACCTTGATGCCTAAACTCAGTCTCTTGCACTTTGCTTTGCTATTCTCTAACCTGTAGATAGATACAGAAGTACTTGGGTCCTGGGGCAATTAAGGGGTATGACATTGCCCCAGATAATGAACTACACTTTTAGGCCCTGAGTCCTGATTCCCAGGCAAGAACGCCCTCGTACTTACAGTAAGAGTCATGTACGTTAAGAGTATCCTCCATTAGCTTGTTAAACTTTCCTTCCTTCTGCCACCAGAGGCTAATATTTCCATGAAAAGAGCAAGAAGAAAAAGAGGGTAGGCTTGTGGTGGAAATACTTCAGCAGGGCTGAGGAGATTCTGGGTTCTCCCAGGACTATTTAGACATTTTGTTGTGGACAGGTACGGGACAAAAGCAGACTGAGGAGCAGCGTGAGGAGAGCTTGACCTGAGAAAGTGAGGTAGCTCCAAGTGCAGCACAGTCTGCGCAGCATAGTCACAGCACTGTTGCGCTGCCCGGTACTGAGAAGGTACAGAGCACCTTCTTCAGTACAGCACCAAATTATCCCAGATAAACAGCTTTTTTTGCAAACACAGAGTAAGCATCTGTGGCTCTTATTGTGTAGGGAGAGGACAGAAAGGGGGCAAGGCTGAATACCTTCATATTCCAGTTTATCCCCAAGATGGAAGCTTTGCAATAGGGAGTTTGGAGTAATCAGTTCCTGACCACTGTATTAAAGGAACAATGGTTGCATCTTCACTGTCCTGTTGCAGTGCCCAGCATGTCACAAAGACTGTCACCTAGAGAGCCCCCATTAGTACATATGCTGGAGACAGCCACAGTTTTGCCCAGCCTCTGCAACACTCCCTTTGCAATAGGCACTTTCCAAAGACAGCTGAATAACGCCTCCTTCCTCCTCACCACCCCAGAAGCTGTCTCCAAGTGAATTCTCTGTGTGCCAACCAGGCTACACAACATGGGGCAGCACAGAGGGCTGGACCCTCTGCATGCTTGCTACTGAGTGCCTCAGAAAAGCTTTGGCCAAACACCATGAACAGAACCATATCCATCTTACAGCTGACACCCATCCCCTTTTATCTGGGGTGGCTCACAGGGTGCTATGTGTGCTTTCCCCAGCCTCTGTCCTGTAGGGACAAGTGCTGGTCTGCTTTCCTTATGAAAAGCATGGGAAGGACAATGCTGTGCTATACTGCCTCATGAGGACTGTGAGGATCAGCGGCAAGGATGTGTGAGGGCTCCCTTGTAAAGGCTACCTGGTGGCATCAAAGAAGTCAGGAGCAGAGCAAGTGGTAGGAGAGCTTGGTGAGATAGCTGTGCTATCTGAGGACATGCCAGGTACACAGTATGGATAGGGCTGGCCCCACCTGCACGCAGCTCTGAGACCTTTAATGTGCATTGGTTAGGATGTTCTCTCTGGACTGGCACCCAGGAACAGACAGCTGTGTAGCTGTCATCTTCTGAGCCAAGCAAAAAATATTAGCTATGCCAAACATCAAGGAAAAGAGACAAATTAATTTCAGCAGCAAGGGCGCAGAAGTGGAATTGTAAGTAATAGTTTTTAATTACTCCTACGTGTGAGAGAGTGTAATTCTCCTTTGTATGCCAGCTAAGGCACTGTAATGGTGAAGTTCAAAAGCTTGTACATCTATGTAAGATGCCCCAGAACTGCAAATAAAAGATGAGATTGAATCTAGAAGCCCGTGTCAGTAGACTGCCATACCTAATCTCATTAGCCCTTGGAGCAAGGCTCCTTATCTCAGGATCAGAGCAAGGCTGACAGGGTTATGCCCTTTCAGGGACAGAATTACTTGGCAGCAGCTAAGGGCTTTTTGCAATGCTCTCTGCTCTGGCCGCTAGACACGTCCTAGCTCAAAAATGGGAGAGCAGATAGAAACATCCCTACAACAGTCGGTGTCAGGAGGTCAGCCAAGTAGCACCCATCTAGCTTTCATAAGACAAGAAACAAAGGAGTTTCCACTGAAGATGCAGAAGTAAGCAATTTAGAAACAGGAGAAGGAATTACATCCTGAATCAAATCATAAGCAGCCTGAACACCCTCTACCTCACTCTATCAAAGAAACAAAGAGCTTAGTTGGATAAAAATAATTTAAAAAAATCTGACACATTTTTTATAAATGAGATGTTATTTGCTGTTACACCAACCAGAATTAGGATACAGAATAAATTCATGTTTCATGTCAGAATTAATGACTGTGAGGCTTATGTTGAGAACAAACTTTTCCTATTGGCATGTTAAACTGTATAATTGGATTTGTGAAGGTCCTACATGTGTTCTTGAAGCTCCTAATCTGATCAAAGTCAAAGCCATCACTTAGCATTGCAAGGTTTCTGTCTTTCCATACATACCCAAGTTTTCTGCTAATTAGAACATTAAAGTTGAGGGTGGAGACAAGGGAAAAAAGTTGCAGAGTTGCACAAACCAAATATATTATATAATTTCTGTCTTAATGAAAAAAAGGGAGAATACAACACATGTTACATCACTGCGAAGCAAGGGCAGAGTACTTAACTTGATAAGAGGACATCATTTTTTCACCATGTGTGAGTGGTTACACACTAGAACACATTCCCAGAGAATCCTGGTTCTAGTTAAGTTGTTTCTGTGATTCAGAAAGGGTACTGGATAATTCTTTTCCACAGCAAGAAGGCTAGAGAGAAGACTGCTATGTCCATTATCTATTCAAAACTTATAACCTGATGACTTCTCGGCTAACATTTGTGTTGTTGTTATACATTGCCTTCTTAATCACCACCTTGACTTCCCTGTTAAATAAATCTTGATTTAGAATTGCCTTCAGTCAAATGCAATTCTTTGGAGGTGACTCCAAGAAAAAAATCAAAGCTAGCCTTTGTCCCTAGGAGGTGGCTCCTACTTCTGTTAGACATGTGAAACCATTTGAACACATTACCATTACATCGCCTGCAGACATGCAGGAGCAGGAAAGATGGTTACGATGGCTTTACAGTGATGGTGTTACCTACAACCTTGACTTCTACTGGTGTACTTCCATTCTTGCTGGCATTGGCAGAAGCACCTAAATATTTGTGGCACACCCATTCCACTGTTTCCACTGAGGGAAGTGAAGAAAAACATCTAATGCAGGAAAAGCAAAAATAGGAAGCTAAGTTACAGTGAGATAGCTCAAAGTGTTGTTCACATACAGCATCCCAGAAAAGCTGTTTCATTCATTAGCTATATAATGATCTCACTTAGAAGACCTAGAATGACAGAGGAGAAAGTATGCAGTTGGTACTGAAGTTTTCTTCTGCTTCAATGCCATTTCTGAATGTGATTCCTGAGGGTAAGATGAGTGAACTGCTACTGATGGTAGCTAATTTAATGTCTGTATCTTGCTATGCCTCAAATTCCTGATATGTTCATCTTACTGCATTAAAAATAAGGCCTTAGTAACAACTAGGTTGTAAAGGCTAAAGGTAACATACATAACAATATCCTGAGCTGGCACTCAAGGGTAAGTTTCTCTATACGCTACCGTTCCTTTTCACATGACTCAATGAATTGTTTCAAAACAAATAGATGACATATCTACTAATTCACTACACTACTAGCCTGGCCCGAGCAGAGTGACAACATGTGGTATCTCTGGCTTGGAGGACTGGCCACATCCCACCTGTAGTTCTCCTGCAAGCAGTTTGGATGAGAAGGTGTCAATAACTCTGCCTAAGGCCTGCAGGAAGACAAAGCAGAGGACGGTAGCAACACCTAGAGCCCATTCCAGAAACAAAATCCTTCTCTAAAGAGGACCAAAGGAACCATGGTCTCAGTTATTGCACAGCATGGTCTAATCACCAAATTATGCTGTTTTCTTTTCTTGAAGTCTCCATCCCTCCTCGGCTGGTACAGGCAGAGCTGTGCTCCCAGACTCAGCTCTGTGCAAAGTAAACACAGCCCCCTTTTGCCGTGGAGCAGGGAGAAAAAAAGAGATCCAGTCCTTCCAACCTTCACACTCAATGAAATGTCCTAATCACAAGGACAGATCAAAATTTCATTCAGCTTCATTTTTCCCTGGCCTTTGCATTTTTGGCTTCAAAGGAGTTGAACAGCAGAAAATGCTCTCACCAAAGATGCCCAGGGCCTGGAAGTCTGATCAGTCTCCTGGTGATAGGATGCCAATCCCATTCATGCAGAACCCAAGGCAGAAGGAGGTGCTACCATCACCACCTCAGTTAGCCTGCATCCTGTGCAGATGGGGGAACTTCCTTCTAGATCCCTGTATGCTCAGTGACAGGGACACACTGAAGTGTGTGGCAGTCACTTTGTGTTAGAGTCCTAGATCCCTGACATTAGGTGGATTAGATACTCACCGTCACTGTGTTGCAGGACTCCAGTGCACTTGGCATTGCTTGTGCCTAGGTCGCCCACGGCACAATTCCCTTGGAGATCAGTGCCCTGGCAGGAGAAGCCTTGCTGTCTGCACACCTGCCTTTCTTCTCCAGGGCTCTACTTCTGTTGCTGCAACAGTGGCCTCATTTTGCTCCAATCAGGAATTTTAGTCCCTATCTCCTTTACCCCATTGAGTCCCTTGTTTTCTTACTCCATCACGTACAGCAGGCTTTATCTGTAACCCATGAATGGTTTTAGTCTTTTGATGTCTCCTTTATCCATCAGTGCAATTTAGAACATTCTCTCTACTTTCAGTATTTTCCCCCTCACACCAGTTAATAAGTAAATGATTTAACAATCCTTTTAAAATTTATTTAAGAGATATGCCTAGGAACCTTTACATTTTTTTAAGAGATTGCATAATGATCCGCAAGAAATTCTGAAAGTAGTAGAATTAGAAAAATAACCACCTAAAGACACAGTATAAAAGAACAGGAATCAAAATGCCCAGAAATCCTGTCAACATTTTCATTTCCAGAGTTAGCACAACATTGCCACGCTAGCAACGCTGAAAGTCAACCAGGCAGAGGAGTTCCTGGAAGTGACACTGGGGTCATGCATATGTTTGTACACAGGCACACACAATGCATTGCATAGGCCCACCGCCTAATCAGAAGTGTGGGAGCACAGAGACCAGGAAAAGCTTTGCCAGCTTTAATCCACTTAAAACTGGTACCAGCAGCAGTGTCAGTACTGAGGGCTCCCACATGGGCTAGCTACCCATGCTTTATGCAAGCCTCATGCACCCACACCTATGACTACTAATTCTTCTCTCTTACTGGTATCAACAAATCTAGATTGCTGCCACTTTTGGCACAGGTATATATGCTGCAGTCGCACCTGACTGCCGTGCAGACATACCGTAGGCACCAAAGAGCCTTCAAACTCCAGGTTTGCATACTGTTGCCACGACACGTGAGCTCCATCTGCTGCTTTCCCGGGACTTCTTATACCCTCCTGCAAATGAATTCTTCCACTATGGTAGGAAAGCATGACCTAATGGAAGTAATTAGAAAAATTACTGAGTAATTAGCTAGGCAAACTGTTGTAATGATAACGCTATTTGAACACAGTAGTTAATTTGGGTGTTGAAGAATAAGCATTCAATAGGTAAAGAGTATATTAGAAGTGCCACATCCTCGCCTTTCTCCCCGAACTTCCCTGCAGATCTTCCCATTGAGAATGACAATTACACAACAACTAGTGATTAGCAGACTTATTTATTTTTTTCAATGCAGCAAGGTTTTTTTGTCAGATGAGGAATAGTGTGTTTGCGGGGTTTGCAACTCTTCTTTTGAACAGCTATGGGAACCCAGTGAAGTTCAAAGACTTTTACTAGGCACTACACAGCTCACTATGCAAAGTTCAAGCCTGTGCATGTTCACGTCAAACTACTTTACACAGAAATCCAAACCAACAAAGTCTCATTTGCGCTACCTTTAAATGTGAGGATGGGAGCAAAACTTAAGCATTTGGTAACCAGGGAGCCATATTTGAAGTGTCTGAAAGAGGCAAAAATACTATGCTGTTCGGAGGATATGAAGACATACACACACAAACGCACATAGAGCCTTTACCAAATTTATACAAAATACCAAAACTCGCTATCCTTCTTTAAAAAATGTCACAAACAAAAAAAAAAAAGGAACTAGAATTTTGTGACTTCTCCTTCCCTGGGCAGTGTTTTCGTGGTCCAAAAAAACCCACTCTTCACTGATAGTATCTCATACAGGGAAACCAAAACAGTCATGTGTTATTTCCAGTTAAACCAGTTATGTGAACTCAGTATATAAAAGGACTCAGATCATCAACAGTTGAAACTGAAGAGATGAGAAAGCTACCCAATGACTGTTAATGCTTTTTAAACCCATTAGGTAGCATCAAGATGAACTAAGTGCTTTCTAAACCTACAATGAGGGCCTCTTCACATTCAAGGAGTTCAATCTATGAAAGAGCAAATGCTTTCGCTAGCGAGAAACACTATTAAGTATACAGCAACTTAACTACTGCTGTTTGTCAGATTCTCAATAAAATGGAAAAAACCTCTCAAAACAATTCAAACACAAATGAATATGAGGTAGAGATAGAAGAGTAAGGTTTATAATGGCCCTTACCACATTTCTGGGAAAGCAGATTACATAAGATATTTCCCGATCTTAGCATGTGAAACGAATGATAGGCAAGTAAATTGCTTATTATCTGGAAAAGGCTCTGGCCTAAAAAATAGGTGAAGTGGGGAGAAGAAGAGAGAGGGAGAGGTAGAGAACTGCTTGAAGAGCAAGTGTTTACCATCCCTAAATGGATCAGAATATGCGTTTCCCATGCCATCTGTTTAATTCGTGATCCAGCCTATTAAAGCTATTGCAGTAAACCAGACTCTGAAAAATTTACCAGGATTTCTGTAGCTCTGGTGCTGGTGCACTAGATGTTTACAAAGATGTATAGTTATACAAGCAGGCAAATTTCTTCCCCAAAGAATTAACATTTCAAGATGAGACAGCTCAGGGGCTGAGAATATGAACTGTAAACTACCTTGTAACCAACTCCTTTGACATCTTGCAAAGTCATTTTAGGTCTCTCACAGCGCTTCCTAGACCAGCGAATTTCTGAAACATATGTGATGTGAAATATTTCTAGAGAAAGCAAAACAACTAAAGAGCAAGGGGAAGTGCAGGAGTCTAATAGCACTGAACTACTGGCCTGCTCTTTATGAAAGGTAATGAGCTGAATGTGTATTGCAGTAACATTACCTTTTCATGAAACATAAGTAGATTACTTAGTTTATCTCTAATTTCTACTGTCCCGTATATTGTAACCACATTCTTGAAACACTGGAAGTTTTAAGTTTAATGTTAATCCCTGACAAAAGAATACCGCAAATTCTTATTTGTAGTTCTCACAAGACTACTGTTGGAAGAAACTGAGCAAAAATTCTGCGTATGAACTCAGCAGTTCTCAACCACTGTTAGGCAGTGACCCCTTCATCACATTCAGTTGAAAGTGAGGCGCTGAGTATGCTGACTCCGTATACCTCTGACTGCATTACTGACACAATATGATGGTGCTTTTACAACATCCATGCATTAGTCATAGACTTATATAACTGCCAAGGTTGGAAGGGAACTTAAGAGATCATTTGCTCCAGGCTTTCATGGAAAAGGGACCCTACATGAGATTATCTAGTACCCTGTCCAGTTGCATCTTGAAAACCTCCAGTGTTGTGGATTCCACCACTTCCCTGGGGAGGCTGTTCCTGTGAATGACTGGTCTCCCTGTGAAAAATTTATTTATTTTATCAAGATGAAACCTCTCCTGGTGTAACTTGCATCCATTGCCCCTTGTCCTCCCCCTGTGGATCCTTGTGAAGAGAGAGCCTCTGTCCTCTATGTAGCCACCCTTTAAATATGGGAAAAAATGTGATAAGGTTCCCCCTAAGGCTTCTCTTCTCCAGGGTGAAAAGATCAAACTCCTTCGGTCCTTCCTCATAGAGCAGGTTCTCCAGCCCTTTGATCATCTGGGAACGTCCTGCTGTTGCAGGAACTTGAAGCAAGTGCACCTTCAAGATGAGTGAATCTTCATGTCATATTAGAGACTAATCCAAGACATTAACATCTTGTGTAAATGCTTTGCGAACATTGCATCCATGGAAATAACAAGAAATTCTTTATTGTAGTGTATCCATGGATACTCTGGGTGCAATAACCACTATTTGTAAATCCCAATGCTGACAAGGGCTAACTTGTTTATGTCCTTACCCTCCACATGATGAGAAGGGTGATGTGTCAGAACATATGCACCTCTGACAAAAGTGTAATTTTTTGGTAAAAAGTGTGAAGTCTTTTAGAATTAAGTTGGGGGCCAGGAATGGATGTCCTAGATAATCAGAATCTCATCAAAACACCACCAATGAATTACAGACAAACTGTGCATGAAGCAATAACTAAATGTTCAAAAAGGATAAGTAGTCGCTGATCAGGGAAGAGTGTGGTTTTTAGAGTGATTGATAGGTAAAATTTATAAGGTCCATAATGCAGTGCTGGTGTTAAAACAGAAATACCTTGCAGGAACATATTAATCTATTGGCAAGTTTCAGAATGAAAGTTCATACTCTGCACTAACTGCAGTGTATTAAAATACACTGGAAGGCACTTCTTTTCTGAATTAAGCACTCCCTTCTCAGAGATCTCATACCCTCTTTCCTCTCCCGCTTTCAGCCTTCCACAAGTTTTCCACTGGCTTTTATTATCATTTCTAGATATAGAAACCCAACCACAAATCAGTTCCAGCACATCGTCCTCTTCAAAGGACCCTTGGCCTGTTTCACCAGGCCCTCCACTGAGGCACTACCGGCTACATTTGTATGAATGATCAAGATACCCAGGAGATCTGGGGTTAATTGCTGCAATTCCTTCATCTCTAAATGAGGACTGACAAAATGAAGGAATGGAAGGAACTTCACTGCAAGTCTGCCCTTCAACCTTTTATGCTCTCAAGAGTAAAAGCTCCAAGCTGTACTGGCACCAGAAGCCCTCGGAACAGACGAAGTGGTATATCATAAAGAAGCTGAGAGAATCATTAACAACTTCAATGAAGAAGACCTAGTCTTATTAAAGATGCACTAGTTTAGTATTACTCAAACTGGTGTCAATATTGTCCAAGACGATGGATCAGACAACTCTCAATGACCACGGAAGGAGCACCTGTCACAACAGCATTATTTCATCTTCAGAGTAAAATCTATGTGAATAATCAGGCTTAAACCAGGACCTCATATTTGACATCTGGCATGTTGTTACTGTGTATCCTGCCTTCAATGTCTTGGGGAGAGGGGAAAAAAAGCTAGACCAAAAATTCCCTAGGAATTTACTGAAATGGCTGCAGTATGACTGAGCAAGAAGATTTTAATGGAGCAGTGAAACTCACCAAGGGCCTTTTCCTTTCTGTGCTTATTCAAAACCACCCAAAATCATTGAGAAGTAATGAAATACCATTTACTCTATGCCAGCACAAACAACTCCTCCATGTGAGGCAAAGAAAACACCATCTGTCATCTTTTCTCTTCAAGTTATAAAGAACTGATTAAAACATTTTGGGGCATAATTTCAAGGGGAACTTTACCATGGTCTATGAGTAACCAATCCACAGAACAAACATCTCTGTTCCTGGAGAGGGTCTCTGAGCAGCTCCTGGCTAAATAGAATTGGCCGTCAGGCAAATCCTACTCTCCCTAAATCAGCAATCAAAGGTCTACCAAGATCTAATACTTGCAAATTGATGTTCACGGTGGCCTGGTTTCACCTCAGGCACAAATGTTAAGACACCTGGAACAAGAGGCAAGATATATGATGCATTTATCTAGGAGCTGTAATCTTTAAATAAACCCTGGATGTGTTTTTCAAAAGACATAAGCATTAGTCCATGCAGTCCGTGATGTATTGTATGTTGGTCAGACTGAAAGGACATAGGAGAACTCCAAAAGATTAAGAGAAAGGCAAAAAACATGGTCAAAAAGCGTAGAATTACTTCTACATAAGAAATAATTATGTGAAGACTCTTCAGTGAAGATTCCTAAGTCTGGACCCTTCAGTCTGGAAAAAAAGAGACAACTGAATAAGGTATATGACAGAGGTCAATAAAACCTGTATGCATGGAGAGAGTGAACAGGGATTGACGGTTCACCGTGTGTTCCAACACAAGAGCTAGGGAGGACACAAAATAAAACTAACAGAAGGCAGATGCAAAATAAGCAAAAGGAGGTGGTTTTCCACACAGCATATGGCCAAGTTTTGGACAGTAATATTTTACACGGGCTTGAAAAGGGAGTAGGCAAATTCATAGAAGAAAAATCCATAACCAGTCATTAATTTAGTCAAAGCCATATCTATCTTCAAATAATCAAAAGGTTAGAGCATGTATGTGAGAAAATTCATATATGATTATCTTGTTATATGCTTCAACAGGCATATATCAGGCCTTTGGCCACTTCAGGAGACATTCTTATATTCTTTGCAGTGTATTACAAAATTCTGAAAATCATTATGGATGTTTTAAATGTTATTGTAAATGTTTTATAAAAATAAAGTATACTCTTTCACCAATTTAAGGTACATTATACCGTAAATGGCATATTTTCCTTGAGGTATGAACTACCTATTTCTTTTTTCTCTTTCCTAAAGGTAATAGGAATTTAAGCAGGATGTGAGATAACATTCTATATTTGCTATATCTTGTTTTGATCTCTTAGACCATCTCAAAAAGGATGCAAATATTGTTCATAAACTTATGTTCTATGTTTGTGACCAGATCCAAGCGAAAGATCTATACAGATATTACATTTTTTTCATGACTTCCAATCTTGAACTGAAATTGGTTCCTCAAATATTCTGGATTTGGTCCCTCAGTAACTCCTACTTCCTGAAAAAAACCCACCAAAACTCAGATATTTGGAAGTATTGTAGGAGTCCAGTCACTTAGTAACAATTTCTTTTCCATTAAACAGCATCAGGAAAAAAAAGAACAATAAAACAAACAAACCCACAACCAACCCAAAACCAAAGGAAAAAAAAAACCAGGACAAGTGGCAGAAACAAAACAAGGATAAAAGAAATCCTTGAAGAAATGGGCAATGGCAGTACAGAAAAAAATGGATTAAAAATCCACTTATCATAAAACCCTGTATTTCTCCTTAATATGAATGGATAAAATTTCATCTACTGGCCTATGTGAAGCATGACACTCAGTATTAACTGGCTGTATAATGGGGGATAATGAACTCAATTAGCTGGGTGCCTTTAAATTCTAAATCCCTTGCCATTTCTCTGGAAATAACTTAAACTGCCATATGCCATCCTGCCAGACACTTTCTGTGGGAATCAAGTCTTTCAAAATTTATCTACTTGGAGATGGCTCGAGTTGTGTTTAAATGACACAAAAATCCAGAGCTGATTAAAAACTCAACAGATAAGACTCAAAGAAAAATACCACAGGTCACAAGACTTGCTATGAATGCAGGAATTAATAAATCCAAGAGCTTCCATTACATACCTTAGAAAATCATTTAAGAGTTCTGACAGGCTTGACCTGTATATGCAATTGCAATACAGCAGAATTAAACACATTAGTTGTGGACGAGAGTTTCTAGGATAGAGATGATGACAATGTAATTATTTATAAAGGCACTTCACTTTTGTGTGCTGCACAGAGGCTAACTGTGCCCCATGATGATAACCACTCCATCGTCTGAACATGGTAACTGTGTGCATGAATGAAGGTGCCAGTTACACAACTTGAGCAGGTTATTTTTCAACAAGAGAATCTACAGATTTTTATGGCCAGAATAAATTAGAGTGGTATATTTATGTTACTACATTATTTTTGAGCAACCTGTAGGTCAACAACCCACTCCCAAATCAGGTCAGTATTTCACACATCTTTTTTCAATCAGGTATTAACAAGGCATTAACATTTATAGTCTACTCTTCTATATGCAGCTGTAAAAACCCAGTGAAAAATTAAACTGTAGTCAAAGAGACTGAAAGCAAGACATCAGGGTTTTCCACTGTTCAAAAAACTACTTCTGTAGAAATGGATGTTAGGACTTCAGAAAATGGACAGGAAAATCCTTTGAGAACATACTTTTATTTCAGAGAGTAATAGAAATGTCATACAGGTTAGGCGTGGACCTGCTGGAGCCAAGCTCCGAAGAGAAAGATCTGGGAGTCCTGGTAGACAGCAAAATGACAATGAGCAAGCAGTGTGCTCTTGTGGCCAGGAAGGCCAACGGAATCCTGGGCTGCATAGGGAAGAATGTGGCTAGTAGGTCGAGGGAAGTCATTCTCCCCCTCTACTCTGCACTGGTGAGGCCACAACTGGAGTATTGCGTCCAGTTCTGGGCTCCCCAATTCAAGAGGGACAGGGAACTACTGGAAAGAGTCCAGCGAAGGGCAACAAAGATGATTAAGGGATTGGAACATCTCCCTTATGAAGAAAGGCTAAGAGCTGGGCCTCTTTAGTCTGGAGAAGAGAAGGCTGAGGGGAGACCTTATCAATGCCTATAAGTATCTCAAGGGTGGGTTGAAGGAGGATGGAGCAAGACTCTTCTCAGTGGTTCCCAGTGACAGGACGAGGGGCAACGGGCACAAGTTGGAACATAAGAGGTTCCACTCGAATATGAGAAAGAATTTCTTCACGGTGAGGGTGACAGAGCCCTGGAACAGGCTGCCCAGGGAGGTCGTGGAGTCCCCTTCTTTGGAGATTTTCAAGACCTGCCTGGATGCAGTCCTGAGTAGCATTCTCTAAGCAATCCTGCTTCAGCAGGGGAGTTGGACTAGATGATCTATATGGTCCCTTCCAACTCTAAAAAAAAATTCAGTGAAATTCAGTGCTTCTAGGCTTTTTCCATGTAGTTGAGGAAAACTGCTTATAAAAGTAATGTGTTGTGTAGTTACTTCTCTTCAAGTCCAAATAGCTTAATGTTTACATGTCATACAGCTTACTCCATCTACCTTCAACTCCCATCAGACTAGTGCAGAGGGTTTCTTTCAAGGCATGAGTTCTGAAATTATTTGTCCCGTAGCTGTGTTAAGTATTCCAGCCCCATTAAAAAACAAAAGACACACAAGCCACATCAATGCTGTATGGTTTACTTGCCTTTTCCTCTTGTCAGAATACCTCACCACTAGTATAAATAGCTATCTGCTAGCAACCTAACAAAAACCCCACGGAAACAAAAGAAACAAATACAAACAAGCTCTATGAACACCTACAAAAATACAGCTTGGGCCGGAACAGCTCTTCCGGTGACACATTTAGTACTTAGTTTCATGCTGCACTTTGCAATTGGTTTCTTTCTTCAACCCTTTAACTGTTTGAGGCTAGCAGCGGCCATGCCAGTTCCAGCCCAGTTGATAGATCTGCAAGCATGAGTTATAGGCTTACTCATAAGCAAACATTTCAAATGTGATTTGGGAGTTTGAACAATTTTAGAGGGAGATATTGGATGTGGTTATCTACAAAAGCAGGAGACGAGTATTAAATGGTGTTTCTGGCTGTTCCTAGGAGGTTGAATTCATTGACCACTGACAGCGTCCAGCAGCTGGACCACCTTGGGGAGAGACTGAATGGATTGCTTTGGAAGCTGTCTCAGGGTTTCTTGGCAATGTATTTCCACAGTTACTTCAGGGTGAAGTGTCCCTGTGCACTAATGAATCCTCTGTCTCCATTTCATGTTACACCTGCAGGCGTTTTTCCCCTCTCCGACAGAGTACATTGTAGGTTTGTGCGGCGCAGAAACCTTGTGTGTGCTAGTTGGGGCAATTAACCAAGTGGAGCAGGCTTTGTCAGGGGAAAACCGTGCCAGGTTTGACAGCCGGAGACTGGCCAGGCTGCCGCAGCTGCGTGCCCTCAGGCCCAGCCTGCAGCCAGGGTAAGCAAATATTCCCCGTGGCCACATGCATGCAGACCACTTGTATGCACAGCCAGCCACACAGGTGGGCACAGGCACACAGAGCACCACATAAACACAGCACAAATGGCCTCATCCTGCTCTTCCTCTCCAGCAGAGCAGCACAGATGTCCACCAGTGAGGACGTGGACCCCGCCAGCAGCTCACTCTGCCCAGCCACTGCCCCTGGATCCCAGTCTCCCCAGTTGCTAGCACTGGATGTAGGAGCCCCCAGGGTCACAGCCCTACTCCAGGTGTTGGTACAGGCCATCTCACACACACACACACACACACACACATACACTGAGCTGTCTGGAACTCCCCTAGGCCCCAGTAGACAACTCCCCTCCACCACCCTGTGGTCTCATCCTTGCAGAGAAACACCACCCATCTTTCACTTAGGGACTCCCAGACGCTGCAGTCTCTCCAGCAGCTGACTGGGACTCCCCGGTCCCCCCAACAGATGGCTCTTCCCGTGGTCTTGTCCTTACAGACATGTACACACACGTGGCTCCTGCACCACCTCACCCACTTGCCAGCCAGTCCAGCTGGATCTTCACTAGTAATCAGAGGGCTGGAGCACCTCTCCTATGAAGACAGGCTGAGAGAGTTGGGGTTGTTCAGCCTGGAGAAGAGAAGGCTCCAGGGAGACCTTATTACAGCCTTCTGATACCTACAAGGGGGCCTTGTAGATGGGGAGGGACTCTATATCAGGGAGTGTAGTGATAGGATGAGGGGTAACAGTTTTAAACTGACAGAGGGGAGATTTAGATCAGACATTAGGAAGAAATTCTTTACTGTGAGGGTGATGAAGCACTGGAACAGGTTGCCAGAGAAGTTGTGGATGCCCCACCCCTGGAAGTGTTCAAGACCAGGCTGGAAGGGGCTTTGAGCAACCTGGTCTAGTGGAGGTGTCCCTGCCCATGGCAGGGGGGTTGGAACTCAATGATCTTTAAGGTCCCTTCCAACTCTAACCATTCTATGATTCTATGATCACACTCCAGGACTCATTCCAGGTGCTGGCACCATGGACATATGGGCCCTCTGGCCCATGGTCTGACTCCAGCTGCTGGCACTGAGACCCCAATATGCACACAGACAGAAGACAGCCCTGCACCCAGGAAAGAGTTAAAAACTAATATAACAAGAAGATAGAAGAGGGTGTGCTACTGGGCATGTGGCATGGGCAGAAAGGGTATTGACCAGCAAACTGTTTACAAATAGCCAGTCCTTGCTGGACTCCCCAAATCATCTTTGCTTTCTTCCCTCAATAGCCCATAATGAGTCCTCTGCAATCCTGAAATGCCCTTCCCCTTGGGCATTCCACGTCTCTAGGCAGAAACCCATCCCAGTTTGAAAGGTGCTCCAGCCTTGACTTTTCATGATAGGTGTCAGGTCTGGGCCATGGGGCTGCAGCTTGCCTGGGAGAGCCCTGGAAGGAGCCTGGCCAGCGTGACCCCTCCTCTCAGCCCTTAGTTTGGGTTTCCGTCTGGTTTTGATCTCCTGAGCTCCTCTGAGGGTGTTGAGCTGGGCCTGTGATGGGCTGATGGCTCCTGCAGTGGGCCTGGGAGCAGCCAGGGCAGGGTATTACTGGGCCCTTCCATCTGACACTGCCTCCCTGAGCTCCCTTGTGGGTGTGAGCTGGGGAGCTTTTAACTCACAGGCTTGGCTATGGGACCCAAAAGTCCTCCAAGTCTGAATTACCTGGTTTTCAAAACACAAATTGTATTGTCATGTAATCAAAGCTGTCCTGTATATCTGGAGCTGTTGGCAATATCTACATATTGCTACATCAGAGCTGCCGTTAGAGCTACCTGCCCTGTTCCTCTCCCTGACATGTCTGTTTTATTCAGCTGCTGCACAACGTAGCAGGAACAAAAAAATAATCTGTCATACAGCCAAACTATGGGGAGAAGGGAGGAGGACGAAGGGAGGAGGACAAAGGGAGAGAAAAGGAACTGGAAGTCTTCCCAATCTAGGAGATGCAAAGTGAAGATGTGCGGAAATCAAAAAAGAAAAAGAAGAGAGTACGAAGTTATTAATACCATATTTTGATAAAATCAAGAAAAAAGGATGTAAAATCTGTGTCCATTAGTAAGAGTTTCCAGAATTCAAACCCATATCTCTAGAAAACAGAACATTAATTCAATCACACTTCAGCACAGGCTTTTGACATGCTCTTGACTAATTTAACTTACATGTTTACAAAAGTTAAAATTCTCCACGTACAGATAACATATATATTGTAAAGGTTTTCTGAGACCTCGTGCCAACTCATACATTTTAACAAGAAATATTTGGATGTTGATTCGAAGGAAAGATGTTTTGTTTGATTATTTGTTTTAGACCACTGAACTTTGCTGCTATCCACATGAACTAAACCCCAAATAATTATGACTATCCCATCTATCTAGCAATCACTTCACGGCTGTAGCTATGGACAATTATTACAGACAGTTATTACTTTAAACTGTTTAACACCATCCAAAAGCTGTGCCAGATACTATTGAGCACATAAAATGCCCGATATTACCCCAAATATAAAAGACAGAATATCTGAGGAAAGAAAATGTACATAAGCATGGAGCATATCAACACTTTCAAGATGTATGTACAGCAAATTGCATGGACAGGTTTTAAAATTCTCCAATATATAAAGATAAAACTACTAAGGTATATGTTTCTGGGCCACTGGGCCAAAGGCAAGATTTACTATTAAAATAGAATATATGTATCCCCATGTCACATTTGTAGTATACTCAGAGTCGATGGATCCACCTACTTCTTCCTGCTATGAACTGAATTAAATGAGAAGGAAACTAATGCAAACTGCTTCTCCCTAGACTATCTATCTAACATTTTTCTGCCACAGAAATATAGCAGGGGAATTATCCATGGAAAACTTGCATTAACACATACTTCATTTTCCCTGACCTCTTAGGGAAGGAAGAGACCACTCTGGCCTTCTAACGCACCTTGCATTTTAAAATGTGCTGTGAAGAATATTGCTTTCTCAACACACTTTCAGCCTCTTATTTCAGCCTCTTATATAAAAGCATGCATCACAGCATCCTTCAAAAATAGTAAAACTCCTTGAACTCTAACTAGAGCCTTATTCAAGCTCTTCCTTGCTGTACACACAGGCAATTGATGTGACTGAAGCCACTTAAGGTTTTGTCATTATTGGACAGAACCTCTCTGACCTCTATCATGCAGCCTTTGTTACTGCCTGACAGAATATATATCAGCTGAACTATACTCCCCCAATCATTGAATAACCTCCTACTTCTAGTTGCCTACATACATGGTTTCCTTGAACCCTAACCTTGTTTTGCCTCTACAGGAATCTGGTAATTGGCACAGGCTTTCTTCATAAATTCTGTTCCATATCTTAACAGAGTGTCCTAGCCACTGGATGAGGTTCTGGTTTTTTTTTCTTCCCCTTTGAAGGCATCTTTCAGGATCCCATCCTAGGAAAAAGGTGCTCTCCTTCCTGGAAATGAATTATTTCCTAAAAATGTTCTACTGGTAGTCTTTGTCTCATCTGAGGCTCTCTCAAGGAGTCTTGCTATATTTAAAAAAACCAATAATTGTCTGTAATAACTTTCAGGCTATGTTCTGAACTTCCTTGCCCACACTGTTATTCTCCTCACTTATCAAACCCTGAGGTATGTTTCAACAACAATAATCTGAAAAGACAAGACATGCTTCCATGGCACAGAGGAAGAACTGTTTATTTAAAGTATACCACCAGCTTGCACCAGAGCTAAGGAAAAAAAAAAAAAAAAACCAAAACAAAAAACAAACCAAATAAGTCATAGGGCTGAAGAAGGCTTTAAAGATAATCAGGTTCAGTCTTCTGCCATTGTCACATCTGAAAAATAGTTTAGGTTTCTTGCCTCCGCCTGGGAGCCTGAACCAGAACTATGCTGCTCTGTTAGTTTACTTACCTAATACTCCCAATATTACATACATAATTTATAACCAGGATGAAGATAAAATCCATGATGTAAAGTGTGTTTTGGACTGGCTGAGAAAACCAAGTCATTTATTATGTCCCTATCATTAGCTGATTAAGACAGAATGCATGTTAAAACAATTACATCATGTTCAATTCATTAGTTGAAAAGGTTTGCTTATTTTCAACTTCTAACGCCAGTTTCTCAAAGGAAATAGCTCAAACATCCAAGAGAAATGTATCTTAACTGAAAAGTTGCCAAACAGGCTTTGAGATCTCAGAGCTCTAAGTTCTTACCCTGGAAGTACTCTAAGTAGTTTCCATTGTATAATGAAGATAAGGTGGCTACTTTTCTAAGAAAAAAATAACATGTAGGGAGTGTGCTTACTTAAAGAAAAAAAAAGTCAGACTGAGAGCTAGATAAAGGACCGTGTGCCATACTGTTCTGTCATCACACAGACAAATCATGACCAAAAAACTCCAGGGAAAAGGAATCCAGCTACAAATCCAATTCTGGGAGGCAAATGTAACAGAGTTAACATTTCAGAGCATGTACTGTACAGAAAGGAATTACTAACCCTAAGCATTTCGCTCTAGCCTGGAAACCATAAGGGTCAACAGAACTCTTGTTTTTCTTGACAGTAACCATGACTGCGGTACAAAAAATAATCTTGATGATGATGGCGGTTCTATACATAAGCACATTTAAAATGGTAAAAGTTTCTGCAAATTCTGCGTATTCAAATCGACCTGTAAAAGAATACAAACATTGTAGAAACAAATGTAGCAGGAACACAGTTTCCAGTTCTGCTAATGTCAGGAACCATACCAAAGCAGAACAGAGTATGGCCATAGGGTTTTCAGGATATGTTTATGGGAAAATAGCACAAAAGCCTGCAGTGCTGCCAAGTGGCATGGTAAATTAAATAACTTAATGAGAAACCTACCGAGAAAGAGGATCTGATATTTACTCATTACCAAAGGTGAATTTGATGTTTACTCATTACTGTTTCTCTTTTTTGGCTGACCCATGGTTTCCTTAAGCTACAGCAGCTAAAGTTGTGGGCAGCTTGAGTGGGCAAAGAGGGAGTATGGCGAGCTCTGCTACTGGATTGCTGGGAGTAAAGGCGTCTTCAGCTCTGGCACCATGTGGCTGCAGCAACTGACTCCCTTCAACCTGTTGTCTGTCTTTGGGTGGAGGGAGAAAAAGGAAACATGGCAGAGATAAGATCTTAAAAGTGTAATTGCAGAAAACACATCACACTGTGTTCCCACAATAATCCCAAAGTTGGAAATGTGTGGATAATTGGCACAAAGCTTTCAGTGCAGCACATTTCTAGAAAAAAAGCATTAACCTTCTACACAAAGAATGCTAATTGTTGCTGTAAGCTCTCCCAGGCAATGCCTAACAACATGACATCTTAATATGAATTACAGAATCTTTGCTTTGGTCCAACATCTGCCTTTCAAAGAACTGTAATCTCAGCTTTCTATTTTTGTTTTCTTTTGCCATGGTAAAAGATCTGTTTTCCTAAATCTGAATTGTATCTTCTGGCTGTGACCTGAGCAATATGTCTTTCTTTGCAAGGAACAGTTGTATCCATCCTGATGGATTTTATGATTAACACAAAGAAGTCCCTTTTGTTATTCATTAACAGGTTTCTATCTACACCAAATTAGGAATTCCTCAACATGACTCAGATAATGAGTTACAACAGGCAGATATCCAGCAGTTATATATGCCTTGCTGATATAACTCCCTCCCATCACTACAAGTATGGACAATTCACAGAGAAGACAATGAAGGGACTGCTTTAAATGAAGAGGCTGCTTCAGAGTAGCTGATCTAGAGTAGATCAGCTTCAGAGTAGGAGGATCAATAGCTCTTATAAACAAGTGTGTTGTATGTAAAAAACATGGATTATCAACATGAAGAATTTTTTTTTTTTCAGTACACACAGACTGACCATGATTATTTAACTGGGCTGCAAAGCCGCAAAATACTACTCCTCATTTCCTGTGTGTGATAAAGTTCCTCTGTACACTGCCTCATGGTCCGTGATCTGTGCTTTTGATCCTTGGCTGAGACACAGCTATTGCACCTGCAGAATGGTGCACTTCTTGATTGGCTCAGTAAAGAAGACTCTTTGCCATTGGCACATCACCAAGGCTGCCAGTCCTAGAAGTAAAAAATGTCCCTGTTAGAAGGTAAACAGCTGGGAAAGCAGAAGCAAATAAGGAGATTAGGGACAGAAAGAAGAGCAGTAAGTTCCCAAACAGAAGAAAACTAAAGAAAGCCCTGGAGTGTGTCATTGAAGCCTAGCCAAAACATGTTCAACAACTTTTTGAAGATAAGAAATGCTACTTCTAAAGACTTTTTTGGTCAGAGGCTTCCTGGTTCACTAAGACAACATGATTGAATGTCTGTAGGGGGCAAGGGGAACATTTTTATCAGATGAAGAAAGCTCTCTGGCACTTAAGAAAGTGTACAGATCTGAAGACCTGCTACCACAATAAGACGGGGGGAGGACACAGAGGGCTGTGTCAAAGAAACCAGGTAATGTGAGAGGTTAAAAACCACATGAATTGAATATGGCTCCTTTACTTAGCTCAATACACTTGGGAGAACACTTAACATTACTAGCTACTGTGGTAGACAATGTCTTCTCTGGGTTACAGTCCACACTATGGACTGGGTTTGGAGGGTTTGTGGGACAAGACTATCCAAGCAATTGAGAACTGACAGTGGGACTTCATGTACAGCATTATTACTGATACTATTGCTATGCACTGCTACTACACACTATTGCTACTTACACCATGCTAACAATGCAATTGTGACCATTGCTTCTGAAAAAGAAGATGGGATGTTTTAAAAAACAGTCTGTTAAGATTACACTGAATGGACTAGCCAGAAGAGGAACAGAATTCACTCACTTGAAATTCTCTTATGGAAAAGATTATAGCAGTTTCTTAATATCAGACAATACAGGCAAAGAAATCACAAAAGTGATTTTAAGACACCTCTACCTTTTATTCTTCAAATCAAGAAGAACCTATTCAGTATTTGAATCTCCTAACTGGTTTTGCAGTCAGCTTTGAGAATAATGTGAAGGTAGATTTTTTGCAAGGGCAGAGTTAGAGTGTATACTAATAAAATATATGAACTAAGGATTAATCATCATTCAGGAAAACCATGGTTCTTCTTCCAGATACAAAGAGACTTTATTCTGCACTTCATTTTCCTAAACACCATATTCCAGTGGGATCCAAAAAGGAAATAATCAGGGCTAGCTTTTTACTTTCTGTCTACAGCAAAGAATAGACAATATTTGTCCTGACCCACAAACAGCATTTAAGAGAAAGATATGGTACTATGGTTTAGTGCAAGTCACAGTTAGAACACGTTAATTAAAATAATATAATTAAATATAAATGAAAATAATATATTACAAATTTAAAAACTTTATAAGGGTTTAACAATACTTTAATAAGGAAAATCAGCCCCCTTCTCTATTGTATTTTTGTTTTAGATAGTACTTTCGAGTGCAGCTGCTTCAGCAAAAAATATTTATTTTGCTTTTCTGCCATCTTGTGGCTTAACCGCAAAATGCACTTAAAAAAAAAAAAAAGAAAAAAGAAAAAGGTACAACTGCTGGTTTGTGAAGAGATTGTTTTTTAAACATTATTTGGCCTAAGCTGTTCTCCAGACCACCATCCCTCCTCCCTAAACAACAATGCAGCTTGCAACAGCATGGATCTTCAGTCCAACGAGTTTCTCCAACAACTTGATCCCACAGAAAGAAATAGTGTCAACTAGCCCAGATCTCACCCCAGAGGCGATGGGCCATTCTGTCTTCCAGAGACTGTTCCCTTGACCCTGGTCTGGCAAAGGTAGTGACTGCCTTATTTCTTATTTAAATATATTAGTTTGAAAGTGATTATGTGAGAAGCAAGTTGAATTCTACTCTGGCTCACTCATTAGCAGAGACAAATGCTACCAAGCTTTACCAGTGAAACATGCAAGATTCTTAGCTACGCTTCTCACCATCTGTAAAGTTGCATTTGGGAATATGTACAAGTACTAAGAATCCAGTCATAGCCTTTCTGACTTATTTCGCACTTACAGGAAACGATCAAGGCAGCTGATTTAATACAGCTCATTTTAGGCAAAAAACCATGAAATCCTAATGCCATTTCCGCAGTTATATGTGGGCCAACCAGCCCAAAATAAATAAAGACTTGCTTTCCATAAACCTCTGATGGAAAAGCAGGACATTGTACACTTATCGAAATCCAACCAACGAAGTTAAATAACAGGTTGAAGATGAGGTATGAAGAATATCAGAGGTTTTCTAGAGGTTTGGTTTTCAATTTGATGTAGCTTCTTTTTTAACAAAATTGCAAGACTCACTAGCTCACTGACTATCTAGAATGGCTCCACTGACTTAACTGCCCAACAGAAAACCACAATTCCTTGTTTTCTTCACACCTGTGACACATTTCTATGAAAAAACCATTTTGCCCATGCTGTACTAGAAAGAGACTCCTACCACTGATGTATAGTCAGTTGGATTTAAAGGCTTGTGTGACAGTTAGTGGGTGAGAATATTTGTGCATGTTTTTAGCACAAATATACTCTAAAGAGTCAAGATTTCAGCAGCTGGTGTTCCAAGACAGTCAGACTTCTCCAGGAGTTTTCCTGTCAGTTGAAATGCCATGCTAATCTGACTGGAAACACCAGGAGTTGTTAAGGGCTAAACTCTTCTGCTGGTTTATTATTTAGTGAGAAATTTTCTGGGCCATATCACTTCAGATGAGTCAGTAGAAAGTTTCAAGAAAAAAATGGTTTTAGTTAAATACCAGGCCTGCTGTGCAACTTGCAGAATGTGCTGTCCAGGACATTTCAAGACTGCGGTTTTCCAAAGCAGCTTCTTCCAAAAGTTCAACTTTCAACTGTTCTAGTTACAGCTGAGTTACAAACCTGTATACTCATATTTTACTTCCCTGACAGAGAAGATGAGATGGTTAGAGAGGTGAAAAAACATCTTAGGAGTCAACTGCAGCTGAAAAGTAACTCCAGCATTTCTCACAAGATCCTCATAAAGAAGCTGCTGAAGTACTGGCTGGATGAACAGACATTGTGGTGGACTGAAAAATGGCTGAACTGCTGGGCCTAGGGGTTGGTGGTCAGTGGCACCAAGTCTGGCTGGAGCAGTGTGCCTCAGGGGTCAATACTGGGTCCAGTCCTGCTTAACACCTTCATTAATAACCTGGATGATGGGGCAGAGTGCATTCTCAGCAGGTTTGCTGACACCAAACTGAGAGGAGAGACCAGTACACCAGAGGGTCATGCTGCCATCCAGAGCGACCTGGACAGGTGGGAGATATGGGAATGTCATGCAGTTCAAGAAGGGGAAGTGCAAAGTCCTGCACCTGGGGAGGAACAACCCCAGGCACCAGTATGTGCTGGGGGCTGCCCAGCTGGAAAGCAGCTTGGCAGAAAGGGGGTCCTCGTTGGACACCAAGTTGAACATGAGCCAGAACATCCCCTCTACTCAGTACTGGTGAGGCCGCACCTGGAGTGCTGCGTCCAGTGCTGGGTTCCACAGTACAAAAGAGGAACCTACATACTGGAAAGAGTCCAGCAAAGGGACACCAAGATGATGAAAGGACTGGACCACCTCTCACAGGAGAGGCTGAGAGAGCTGGGACTGTTCAGCCTGGAAAAGAGAAGGCTCAGGGGATCGCATCAATGTATATAAACACCTGCAGGGAGGCTCCAAAGAGGACAGAGCCAGGCTCTTTTCAGTGGTGCCCAGGGCCAGGACCAGAGGCAATGGGCACAGATTGAAACACAGGAGGTTCCTCCTGAACATCAGGCAAATCTTTTTCACTGTGAAGGTGAGTGAGCACAGGTTACCCAGAAAGGCTGTGGAGTCTCCAACCCTGGAGATACTCAAAAGCCGCCTGGGAATGGTTCTGGGCACCTGGCACTAGGAAGCCCTGCTTGACCAGGGGAGTTGGACCAGATGACCTCCAGAGGTCCCTGCCAGCCTCAACCATTCAGTCATTCTGTGATTCTGTGTTTGCAGTGAAGAACAGTTTTAAACAGTTTTAAAGGGCTATAAAGCCCGCGTGTTTTATGCAACACAGAAGGCCTGAGTCTAGAAAGTCTGAAGCTTACCATGAAACTTTGTGCCCGTGTAAAGGCCCCAAACCTGCAGAACTCTGACATACGTGGAGTGTTTTCTACCTTTCACAGCTAAAAGCAGCATATCTGAAAAAAACCCACCCAACAACATTTTGATTTGTATTCACAGTTTTAAGTACTTTCCACTGCTTGAAATTAATGAGATCTCTTGCACCAGTGGGCAGGATCAAGGAGGTTCAGGTCTAATGTTCTGGTAACACTGAGCACAATAACTAGCTGAGGAAAATTAAGTGGTCAGAAGACTTTAATGGAAAACACAATGTTCATGACCAAATTGAGCACTGGTCTAGGGAACTGATCAATCAATCAGTCAATCAATCGTTGCACTCTTCAATATCCCACAGAAATTACTAATCTGAAAAAAAAAGCCAACCAAATTCATTCAATTCAGAATTGTACTACAGAATATGTATTGTCACAGACATTGCAGCTACTTTTTGTAACTGTATAACTACTAAAAAAGACTCAGGCTCAGAATAAATGTGTTGGATTACCTTGGTAATCACCCTGCATTGTTACAGTGTAGTCTATACACCAGAAAACGAATAGTTTAAAAATCCAGCAAGAAAGTGCTGCTTTTTCCTCAAACATGTTAAGCAATACTGTTATTTAGTTACATTTTCCTTCTCAAAAAAAAAAAAAAAAAAAAGTTGTAAAATGGGTCTTGTTAACCCACCAGTCAAAGGGAATGCAGGTGCTCAAAAGAATAAAGGATGCCAGGTCCCATTATCGCCAGACTTCTGCATGGAAATTCTCTGATGCCTTTAACTGCGCAAGCCTTAGTCAATGCTCAAGCTCCTAATGAAACAGAAAATTAGGGAAAAAAATCCCAGCTTTTCAACTCATTTGTAGCTATTGATTAGCTGGTAAAAAGCAGTTAGAAAACAGGAAGCCTGGTAACATTGAACTTGGACTGGCCTATCTATTTCCAAAATTCAGATTTGATTCTGAAGAGTTGTATTAATTTAATTCTAAAGGGAGATAATGTATCTCCATATGACCAGGCCAGCTCCACAGGCAAGGAGCAACCTTGGGAGGAAAAAATGGGTTGTAAAGTGTCTGTTAGAACAGGTTTTCTCAATAACTTTTTCAGAGTTCTTTGTGTGACACAAGTTCAAATTATATTTAAGTTTGAGACCATCAAATACATTATGAAGTATGAAGGGCAGCCTGTTAGCTCTAGAATCATGGAATACTAGATTGGATTGGACTTCAAGGATCATCTTTCTATCTGGAAAGGGCACTAAAGACGTTCATATTTAAGAGGAATATGTTGGTGTGAATAACTTTAATGAGGCAAATGTGCCATTTGTTCTTCTTCTTTCAACAGCTGGAGTTTAGGTTTGATCCAGTAAAATACCTGAGTACTGTTTGGATTGAAACTGGCCTGCTAAGCATCATAAGAGAGCGAGCACATTATATATTAACTGTTCTATACCCTTTGCTAGAAAAGCAGAACTTGGTCCAGTATGTTTGGTAAACTGCACAAATTTTGTCACCTCTAAGACCCTTGCAAGACATTAGGGTCAGATGTGTACAGTTCCTTGTACTACAGCAATAATGCATACCTCAGGGGTGACTGCATATCCCAGGTGCTTCACTGGCACTTTGCACTGTACAGCTGGGAAGCCTAAAAGATACAGAAGTATCCATCTCGCTGTGGTGAAGAACTAGTTTATAAGCTCTGAAAGCACCCAGTTGCCCCAATTCATAAAATTGATATTGATCATCAGAATATAGGGTATCCAGGGGCTTTACAGAAGACTTGCAGTCCTCCTAAGCTTAAGGAACTTGCTGTACAAGCTGCCAGAGCAGCTTTGAAGAGACCAGGCAGCCTTCCATTAAAATCCATCCGGGCCAGTTCAAGAAAAAGAAGTTTCCCTCTAAAAAAATGAACAAGCTTATGTTGGTGGTTTAAACTAGGTAACAGCCCATGGGGACAGAAAGTCATACTCAAAGGCAAGAAAACACTGTGCTTCAAGACGTGAAATGGGGCAGGGAAGAACGGAGAAAGCAGCCAGGGGCTGGTACACTTTTTCACTCACAGAAAGATACCAGACAGGAGTCTGAAGAAATACAGGTAAAATGCATTCCTACAGTGTTGCTATGCTTTCAGCTCAAAACCATTCTTTTCATTCTGTATTGTAAAATTTCAAGGATTGCATGTAAGACATCACTTTTTGTTTAGTATCTCCTTAAAAGCATGACCTTTGTTTAGAGACCCATTTTCATATAAGGAAAAACGACCAAAAGTTGTAAACTGCAAGGGGACCTAGGGGCAGTTAAAAAAGCCTGGTGTAAAGCCATGTATTGAGAACACAACCATGTTCAAAGTATTTAGTTCGGGAGCCAGCACTGGCCAAAATGAACAACACGCTACCACACAAACATCTGTTGCCCCTTCACTCTTTCTAACCACCTACTTGTTGCCCCATTTCTTTTTCTGCCCTTTCAAGAGTTTGGTCTTTTTGCATGGATGTCGCCCAGTGTGATTCTGTGGGACTGAGTTGGGTGAAGTCCAGTGAACAGTGCAATTCTGCAGGAAACAAGCCGTTACACATACTTTGAAGTTTGCTTCAGCTGCGGGCTGACCACAAGCGCTGCCTTATTCCTAAGAAGAATCTGGTCTGCTTGCTGCTTTACAGAACAAAGCAAAACTTCAACACCTGGTCAAAATCCTGCTCAATCACATTTTAAGAACCGCTGACTGAAAACAAGAGTATCTCAGGCTTCCTCACCGCAATGTGTCACTTGCTGTGCTCTGCATCATCTTAAGCCCTTCATGGCTGGACAAACATTCTGGTTTTAGGTTCAGATGCTGTGACAAAAGTCATAGCTAACAGCAACCCAGGAGTCCTGACCCATGGAAAATGCTCATCACTGCTCCTGCCGACCTGTCCTGGTTTGAGGTAAAACAGAACCCATTTTCTGTTCAGTAATTTTATTATTCAGCTAAGCCTCTTCTAACTAACAGAAGTCTCTGAAACTAACAGCATATTGTCCAGACACTGTTAGTTCCCAGAGAGTTAAGACCTGATTTTTTCTAATTCATGCCAAAGAATGGTATGCAGAGAAGCTCTTGCTTATACTTACTGCTATAACCACCAAGGCCAGCTAACTTTGTTATTTGCCCCATTGGAGGGCTGGAAGGAGAAAAGCATAGAGGGGTTGCACCTGTGGGGAGCAGCGGACTACAGAGGTGATCCAAAGCTGACCAACATAGTATTCCATCCCAGCTGCATCACGCTCAGTATAAAAGCTGAGGGACCAAAGGGATCAGCCCTCTTTCTTCAATGGCCAGCATCTAAGGAGGACTCCATCTGTTCATCTGCATTTGATCCTGATCCCTGTATTCCTGAATCCAGTTCCTGAGTTCAGCCCCCATCTGTTGCTACATCCAGTCAGGGACTTTTCCCGTGTCTGCTTGTGACTTGATCATCATCCCGGGAGCTTGGTACAACTGTATATATTGTATATATTGCATATATTTCATTTATTATTATTATTTTATTAATATTTTCATTATTTAGTTTCATTTTTAAAACCCCTAAGCCTCTTTCTCTCTCTCCCTCCTCTCCTTGGAAAATAGCAGTGGAGAAGAGCATCGGCTGCCTGTTTCAGTGGACAGTCTGGCCCAAACCACGACACTACCACATCCGTGCTTGCAGGACAGGCCCTCAGCCGAGCAGCAAATCCCCAGGATGCTTCAGCTGCAAACCTGTGTAAACCGTTATAGTCACAGCAAAAAAGCCTTTACAAAGTGACAGCAACAGGCCACAGGGTGAGAAGCCGAGCCCTGGCACAGTGACTGAGGCTCGCCCTGCTCCCAGGCCCTGCTGTGGTAACGACGGGGCCCGGCCTGCTGTTACCGGGACAGTAGACGGGGCCCGATCTGCTGCTACCGGGACAGCGACGGGGCCCGGGCTGCTCCTACCGGGACAGCGACGGGGCCCGGGCTGCTCCTACCGGGACAGCGACGGGGCCCGGGCTGCTCCTACCGGGACAGCGACGGGGCCCGGGCAAGGCCTCTCCTGCCGCCTCGGTAAAGCAAACCCCAGACACTCAGGTGCAGGTGAACCCACCTCCTACCGCTCTTGAGCTCGCGGTGGCACTTATACCCGCCCCTCCCATCACTCCACTCCCTCCACCCAATCAGGGCGCAGCGCCCCTCCGCCGCAGCGAATGGGAGGGCGCCCTTCTTCTCCCGCCTCGTGACGACACGCAGGTGGCCATGTCGAGAGGTCGCGTGATACGGGAATGCGGTGAGCGAGCTCGTCCCCTGCCCTCGGCAGGGCGCGCCGCCATTGGCTGCGCCGAGAAGCCGGCGGCGCTCTCATTGGCTGCCGGCTATCGGCCGTCGGGCAGCGGGGTCGGCGGTCAGTGCTGCCGGCGGGGAAGCGGAGCAGGCGGAGGGCGAGACCGCGGGTGAGTGCGGGGAGCCGGGACCGGAGCCGGCAGCGGGGGGCTGGCGGCCGTCACGCCCCTGCCAGCGGCCGGACAGCTCCGGGCGAGGCCTGGCGCCGCGGGGGAGGCCGTTGGCAGGCGGCCTGCGCCCCCCACCCCGCCGCGCCGAGGGGTCCTGAGGGCCGCCCGCTGTCCCCCGAACCACGGTGGGGAGACGGGGGGGGGAAACTGTGTGTGTGTATGGCCCTGACAGCCGCCCGCTGTCACCCAGACGGGAGGACGTGTGTCTGCGTGCGTGTGCGTGTGTGTGTGTGTGGAGGGGAGGCGGTGGTGGTGGCGGTTTCGGTTGTTGGCGTCCCTCGTGTGTTGTCCCGCTCTGATGCCTCTGTGCCTGTGTGACAGGCACCTTTAGGGCGGAGGGGAGCCGATCGATGGATCTCCTGCCCGACTCGGCCCCCCTGGCCACCAAGCTGCGGAACACCCTGATCCGGTACCACAGCATCGCCGACAGCGAGTGGCGGGTTGCCAAGAAAACTGTGAGTGCTCCGGGGGGGCTGCTGCCTGCCGCCCCGCTCCCTCTGACTCAAGGAAGCCGAGGTCACTTGTGTGGTGGGAAGGGGAAGAGCTTCTTATGCCGTATAATACGTGTGTGAAACGTCTGGCAAATTCTTGCAGGACTTCCCTATGAAAGTGAAACCACCCATCTAGGGCAGTACGCCTTTGGGTGACAGAATGTGTTTTTCTGTCTGCAGACGTTACTCTGTCATTCCTTCTACCCATTTTCAGGGAAGTATCTCACAGAAGAATCCTACCTGTGTAGGGCTATAGGCTTTTCTTAAAGCAAAATGTGAAATAATGTTAGCACTAGCAGTGTTGGGAGATGCTCCCTTGTACTTTCAACAAACCAGCCACAGCCAGCAGGTAGGGTCTGCTGGCCTCTGGAGTCTCTTGTCTATAATGCTTGAACCTGTCATGCATCGGCTTAAAAATATGTTCCTCTTAAAAAGCGAGATCATTCTCAGTTCTTTCTCTCCTATTGCTTCATGTTTCCATTGCCTTCAGAGCCTCCACATTATCGTTAAGTTTCATTCCATGAAAGGGAATGCAGTTCTTGCTTTATCCAAGCAGTTTGCCATACCGTTCTTTTGAGCTGCTTGGCTTTTCCGAGTCCTGCTTTATTTAGCTAAATAGACTTTGCTGGTGCATCAGTTCTAGGCTGGGTGAATAGTTTTTTGTCCTGTCCTGTGTAGGAGGTAGAAGGGTATTTTGGTATCTCAGTGTAGGAACATGGTAGGACTAGTGTGGTAAACGTCTTATCTTTCCCCTTTACAATGGCTTATAATGGCTTGGGTGGGTCTTGTATTTTTTTCCTTTGTGGGCAGACATTGGTACAAAAGGGTCAAGTGTTCCCAATGTCACTTGCTTATTTGCAAAATGAAAAAAATCACTGTCTTGAAAGGGAGGAACAAAATATCCAAGCCTTTCACTCTTGCAAAACACCTATACCGTCTCTGGTGTGCTAAATCTAAGTCTCATTCTTGTACCATTGTTTTCCGTTAGGAAGTTACCTGAATCTCACTGTTTTGGATCATGTTACTCCCTAGATTTGACCCCTGTAAAATTTCCAGTTGTACTTCCTGCCTTCCTTGTGTTTGTGCCATGTAAAAGAAATTCGGAGCTTTAGCTACCTGCCAGAGAGATGTGTTTTGCCCCTAAATACCTTAAACGCTTCTGGATGCAGTACTTACACTACTGTTCTTAGGACATTTGGTCCTTTTGTGCTTATATAATCATGATTCCAAATAAAAAGGAGCCATATGGTACTCTCTTTAACACTAAAATTCAGAGATTTTGTAGAGGTTCCATTTCATAGTTAGATGAAAATCAGAAGATACTGTTTTCTTTACTTTCTCTGGCTAACTTTAAAATGAATAGACTACTGCTTGCAAGACACTTCTAGTGAGGCACCTAGGAGAGAAGGGTAACTTAAGCTTTCTTGTCTGCCACTGTCAGCACCTCCTGCACACGTCTGCCAGGTCCTGCGTTACAGGAGTACAAACAGAAGTTGTGTGGTCTTCCTGTCTGAATAGTGTCCAAATAATGGCTTTCCAGTTGCCTTTTGATTGAAAAGCTCTACCTAGTAATGTGGTTCTGTTATTCTGTATGTTTGCATAATAAACTTGCTTGTCCTGCCAAGCCCCATTTCTGCACAGATTTCTTGCATTTTACACCAAAAAAGGCAATTGACTGATTTTATTTTATTTTTTTTTAAAGAATGGAAGATTAGGAATAAAGGATATCTGAAATATCTACTTTTGTTCTTAAGAAAAGTGTACAAAAGTGTCCTGGTCAATGAGCACTTTGGGGTGAATCATAATCAATAGTAAAGTTTTTTGTTTTTCTTCAGAAAAATTGAAGAATTTTCTCGACACCTTACATTTGTATGTAAGTGATAATTAACATCATATCTTCCATTTTCTTTCAGAAAGATGCAACTGTGTGGCGTAAACCATCAGAGGAGTTCAGTGGATACCTGTAAGTTTCACAGCAGAGCAGACACATTTTTAAGGTTCCACAGATGTGTTTTGTAGAAATTAGAAATGAAGGTTGTGGGTTCCACACAGATGTGTGGATTCAGCTACACGGGTTCTGCAGAGGAGAAGCTATGTGGATCATCTAGTGTGCCTATACCATTTCTTTTTAGTGTTATACTTTGATGCTTTAGTGTTGCATGGTGTCTAGAACAATAAACAGTGAAAACTGTGGAACACACCACAAAACTCCCATTGGCTGAAGTGGGCAACAACATATGCTCAGACCTTTTAGAAAGAAGATCTGCAAGCCACAGAATCAAGTCCAGGTTCAGTAGTCCAAAGCGTTATTGGGTGACAACCCAGTCAGTGCTTGGACTGTTACAGTGACTGTGCTACTGCAGTAGAGTAAAACACCAAGCGTGTAGTTGCCGGAAAGATGTGTGACATAAGGGCCCTTCCTGTATGAGTTTCTGTCACTGGGTTCTGCTGGCACTTGTAGGTTTAGGTAGAGAAATAGTTACTAGAGAACAGCACCCTGAAGAAAAGGTAAGTTGTGTGAGAAGGTAGCATTTGAAAGTATCTCAAAGACTGATACGCTCTGTGGAATTCAAGTCCTGTTGAATCTGCAGGAGCTGATGACCCCAGACACCACGAGTCTGTTGAGCGTGCAGGGCCATGGGCACACTGGCATCAAGAAGTTGTGTAACTTGAACCTCTGCCAAGAGGGCAGTGGCTAGTATGTGCCGATGAAGACTCCAGGGTTGTGTATACACCTGGTGAAATAAAGGACACTTTGAAGAACTGTCAAAACACCTACCCAGAAGCCACTGGCATGTTCACGTGGTCCTTTAGTTCTGAGTGTAAGCTCAGATTGGCTCCAGCCAGGTAATTACAAGTGAATATGGGTGAATTGCGCAAGTGAATAGATGAATCTGTTGTTTGACCTACTATTAATAAGAACAGCTTAATAAGAAGTGTTTTGAAAATAATGGGCCTGGTGGAGCCTTCCCCTTCAGGACCTGGCAAGTAAACAATATCTCTGGTGTCTACTAAAAATATCTGGTAACAGTTGAATGTTCTGTAATGTTTTATACCGGATTATTTTATTTGGTACTCCTATATACCACCAAAGCATAACACAGTTTCTCATTCACTTGGTTCTACTACTGTTACTTCTATTTTGTGAAAAATGTTTTTCCCATTGTATTCCTGTTCTCCTTTCTTTTTACTTTTAGCTTTACGTGTCTCTTACTTGCTTGCCCAGCAAGAAGAGCAAAATAACAAGTTGTTACAGAAATAAACATCATGATTTTTACCTGAGGAAGGAGTTTGCCATTTGCAAAATATTGATTGCCACATAGGGACAAAGTTTCTCAGAATAACATTTATTGCAGAGAAGAACAGATGCACAGATAGGTCTTTTTCTGTGCTATTTTTCTGACACAATTGTCCACTGACCATAACTCTGGGTACCAAGGTATTATAGTAAGTGTGCTGTTGCAAATTAATGGAATATTTATAAAGAATTTTTCACTTTTAAATGTAAACATATGTTTCTCTAGCTACAAAGCTCAAGGAGTGGTGGAAGATGTTACTAACAGAATAGTGGATCATATTCGCCCTGGACCTTATCGGCTAGACTGGGACAGCTTAATGACTTCAATGGACATCGTGGAAACGTTTGAAGAGGTGAAGACTTGTTTGGATTCTTAAGGGAAATGTGTATAGATGCTTACATGAATTTAACAGTATAGCAGAGCAGTAAAATACTAATATTTTTCTGCGTGCACAGGGGATATTGTGCATATATGTGGTGGATGACCTCAGATGATGCTTTCTGGCTGCACAATCCTATTCTGAAGCTTGAAGTTCAGCTTTCCATCAATGCTAAAAATAAAGGAGTAAAACTTGGTTGGTCACAATTTTCTCTGACCTGGGAGCCCTGGTAGCTTCTGCTAATATTCACATATAGAGAGTTACAGTCTGATATTTTATATTCCAAAGCCTTTTCATACAGCTTGCTTTCTTCTGTTCCACAACAAACAAAATTGTGGGTATTAATAATCCACAGATACAGAAGCTGCAACCTCCCCCTCTTCCTGAAAGGGACTTCACTGTGTGACAGGGCTTTGTGCTAGGAACCAAAATAGTTCATACTGAGGGGCAGGACTTGCTAAAGAAAGAGGGGTTTGAGGTTGATTACAGAAGAGCTGATAGCTTTCCTTTGGTTACTGGGGTCTTCAAAACCCTGTGGGTGTCTGGCTTGAACATGGATTGTCTTATGCTCTGGCTCTTAAGCAAGATTTGTATGGCAGGGTGTTTTTGCTAATTATTCCCTAAAATTTGTGCACACTCTACTGTCTTATAAGATAGCCTTTTTTTAAGAATTATTTGCATTCTGTTCTATTATTCACTTGGTGGATTAAAAGTACTTGACAGAGCATCTTAGTACTGAGAGAAGCCTCTTGCAATTTATTCATGGTCCTTTCATACTTCCTACGTAATGGTTAAGCCACATAAAAGCCACATGGCGATCAGTTCCCAGGCATGACACTTCTCTAGTTTTAGTCAGTGTGGTTTAAAGGTGCCAGAGATTCTCTGCCCCTGCAGTTCTCAGTTGCAGACTGCAAGTTCTTACAAACTTCCAGCATTAAGACTGAAAATGACGCAGCCATTCAGACCTCACTGAGGTTGCTTGCACAGCATAGCTGACAGGGGCTGTGACCTTGGTGGAAAAGGCTAGCTGCCTACAACCATAAATTTCCCTGAATTCATTATACTAAGATGCTTTTGTTTTCCTGCACTTCTTACTTTGCCACTCAACAAGAACTGCTGTGTGATGCGCTACACCACTGCTGGGCAGCTCTGGAACATCATAGCACCAAGGGAGTTTGTTGATTTCTCTTACACTACAAGCTATGAAGATGGGCTTCTATCATGTGGTAAGGCACCACTTCCCTCTCCTTAATTCTTATTTTGCAACAGCTTGTTTTGCTATTTGGCTTAAGATTTCATTCAAATTAGTTTAGTTCTGCAGTAAGCATTTGAAAATGGTGTAAGATTGTCTCCAACAAGTATTTCAAACGTATTTTAACATTTTACAGATTTAAAGAAGTATACAAGTTACTGGTTTACACATGAGCCATCCCAGTGTGCCAAGTTTCACTTATGCTAACTGTGTGACAGGAGTGCTAGAGACAAGTTGAGTGCTCTGAGTCAGCTCTTATAGCAAAATGGGTAGAGTAACAACTTGCTAGTAAATGGAAGGAATGTCTTTTTAATGTCAGAATTTCTGCATCAAGCTCTGCTTGTCTGATGTGGAGTTCGGACGAAGAGCAGATAACTTTCATCCATGAAAATACCCAGAAACTTGAAGTGTGTCTTAAAATTCCCCAAGCAGAAACTTGTACATTTTAAATTTACTGTATCTTTATTTTTTTAACTGTCTCAAATTAATTTCCTGTTTTTGTTTGTTTTCCTTGGTAGGTATAAGCCTAGACTATGGAGAGGTGAGACCTAACTTTGTCCGTGGGTTCAATCACCCTTGCGGTTGGTTCTGCGTCCCTCTTAAGGACAATCCCAGCCACAGTCTTTTGACAGGCTATATTCAGACTGAACTGCGAGGGATGCTACCACAATCTGCAGTAGACACTGCCATGTCTAGTACACTGGCCAATTTCTACTCTGACCTCAAAAAGGCACTGAAAACAGACAAACAGTGACTTGAAAGCCCGTGCATTTCTTGCAATCAAATTATATTGTTTAGCTTAGCATAGGTTAGCTACTCAGTTAAGAGGTGAGTAACATTGCTCCTGAATGATATTTGAACCTTTATGTTGAAGGATCCAAACAACTTTACCAAGTACTTTTTGGTGTGATACTTAGCATACATTCCTAATTCATGGTGTGAGATTCTGTTTCCCACTCAGCACTCTGCAGCTGTGTGAGGAGTGGTCTGAATCTATTAACTCCTGGCTTCCTTGGTAGAAAGCACAAGATATGTCTGTGGACTTGAAAAATGCAGCATGAAGTCAGCTCTCGGCTACAGTGTTGAGAGTGGAGTGCTCAGGATTTTTCTGGTGCAGATCGCTGTATAGGCAGCGTCACATTGAAGATGTAATTTTGTAATATATATATTTTTATATTTACTTAAAATTTTTGATTTATTTAGTTTGTACAGGTGCATCTGTAATTTGTTTTTAAAAAATTGCTTTAATCTATCATAGGGATATTACATAGCTAAGCTGTTAAATGATACTGTTCATGAGAAAGATATTTGCTCTTGTTAGCAAAAATAAGTATTCATTATTGGCATTTCTTCAGTGTTGTAACTGTAACTTAATTAACTGCTGTATATAACAGTCTCAGTGCATAGATAAAGAAATGCCCTTACAGCTGATCCAAAGCTCATTTAAGTCATCAGGTGTCTTTCCATAGTTTTTAGTGCGCTTTTAGTCATGCAGTTCTCAAAATAGCAAACCTTCAGTGGATCTTCTGCACTTCTAAGGAATTTCTTACTTAAATTTGCGTGTAATTGTGTGTAGGTTGGGGTTTTTTTTGGCTTCCTTAACTGAAAATCCTGGAATTACTAAAGCAACAGAAAGGAACAGTAACTTGCTTCAAATATATTGGTGTAGCCACAAGAGCACAAACTGACAGCGTGCTGGTACTGCACACTAGAGTGTTCTGTGGTAACGCTCCTAGATAGATCTTTGCAATAAATTAAATTAACATCTTAAAGCGTGAGCAGCAGAAGGTCAAAACTCAAGCTGCACAATTGCTTGGATCTGATGGAGGGTCAAATTTTTAAGGATATTTAGCTACGTAGTGATGTTGATAGGTATGTAGCAGGGGCTATCAAAAGCACAGATTACTGTCTGTGCTGCTTGGAACCTGAATTCTGTTTGAAAGCTGCCATTAAGCTTTTAATGTTGGCATGCCTCATTTGCTCAAATGAGATTGTAATTGTCCCTACGCTTTACCAGTGCTCGTAGAGGCAAGTTTAGCTGTGTAGTAGTTAGGGAAAGTACCTCGAGCCCTAGTATTTTGAGGCCAGTTGTATACGTACAATCCAAGGACTGGTAGTGAACTCTCAGGGAAAAAAAAAAAAGTCAGATGAAAATGGTTCCCCTGCAGTATTTGCTCTTTTGACACTGGCCACTGTAGCTGAACTCTGGACAGTGAGGACTTTTCTTTCTTATTGCTTATGGGGACTTTTCTTTCTCATTGCTCAAGCAAAAAGGTAGAAAAAACATGACATCAAATACAGTGAGGGCTCTTCCATCGTGCTTCATGTGTTAAGGCATTTAGTACTGTTTAAGACTGTTAAAAACAATGTCATCAAACAACCTTTGCTGTCTTCATGGGCAGAAAATATCAACTCCCTTTTGGGTTTTGTGTATTCTGCAGTTCCCTCTAAAGTCCACTCTTCCCATCTTTTCTATCTTCTTTGTTTCCCCTGCAGTACTGGAAGTTCACAAGGTGATTTTTCACCACCAAGGACACTCAGGAAGTGGTGTCAGCAGATGTGCTTTTTCCTAAATGCTAGGGTCCACTCCTTTCTAGTACTGGTACAGAGGCAAGTATGAAACCCTTAGCAATACTGCTCTGTGGGATGAATACTGACATGATTATAGAGGAAGCTGTGTGAAGTGTACCCTCTTTATTCTTCCCAGTTATAAAGACTACATGTATAGTGAATCTGCATATTCATGTCTTCTTTTTTTAAAACTGCTGGGACTAACTAATTGAGGGGTTGTGATACAGATGTATTTAGAGAAAAATATTCCATTGCTCTGTAAAAAGCCCAGTTTAAATCTACACTGAGGCACTTCAGTGCTGGAGAAATGGGTTAAAAGGAGTGTAAGACACTTACCGGATGATGTTTGTACAACACGAGGCACTGCAGAAGGATTAAGAGGTCCCTGTTCCAAATATCTATTATAAGGGCTTTAACACCTCTAGAGTATCTATCCTTATTTAGTGTTCAGTGAAATGGCTTTTTATGCTTTCAGTGAAGATAGGCTCGTGAAGCACAGAGCAGCTGAAGAAAGAAGAACTTGTGTATAAATGGAAGAAAATTGCTAGTTTATTTTAAGTATGATGTTTTTAATAAAAATATCTCTCTGCAGGTTTTCTTTTTGTCAACAGACTTGTTTTCAGTAACAGGCCTAGAAATGGAAAGATTTTGTGAATGAGAGCAAAGTTTCTGAAAGCAAAGTAGGCCTTCTATTTTGCATTATGGCAATTTATTCCTTAAACACCGATTAAACTGGCTTTGTGTGTTTAAACAGATGCAGTCTATTGCTTCTGCCAGTTATCCTGAACATTCAAGTGAATAACAGGGTAGAGACTACCTGAGACAGAGAATGGAGGCAGATTTTATTTTATTTCATTTTTAAATCAATAAAAGAACATACTGCAATTCTCCAGTTTTCAGATGAGCAGAAATCATGGAAGGTGCTAACAGGATTTATTTTGGGGAATCTCACAGTTCCAAAAATTTTTCTGATTTAGGAGTGCAGTGATTGACAATGTATGCTGACTATGCTGCTGAAGCAACACGTAGCTGATACCTCTACAGTGAGAATTCCAAGCACTTCAGCTGTACAGTAATGCAGAACTGTTAGAAGGATGTCCAGTTTCATAGTGTGTTGTCTTTATTTGAAATGAAAACCTACTATCTTTTATATATGTAAGGATTGAGAGGATTCTTAGATTTTGAAGCACAACTGTTCTTTAACCAGAGTACATTCAGAACAAAGAAACCCACAAAATCAAGTACTTACCCAACCAGAACCTCTTTTCCCACCATGGCATTGTTTTCCTCCTAAATTAGTGGACAATCTAGATGGAGCCAGGACAGTAAAAACAGGAAAGCAGTTGAAAGGATAAAGTGCAGGAGCCCAATTGTTTTGCTTATTAGGAGGTAGTGGGAGACAGAGTAAATGACCTAGTATAGATTTCTGTCATCCTCACAGTGGCAGAATTTCTGCAGATTTGTGACACTTGCCAGTACTTGAGTTTAAGAGTGTTTCAGTTAAAGTGGAATATAGTTGTCTGAAGGCAACTTCTGAATGAGGTACCCAAGAATAGCGGAGATCAGTTTTTGCTAGGGAAATAGCATGTATATAGACACATCAAAATTATTTTTATATGACTAGTATTTTTTAAAAAAAAATTTACTTTTTTGGGGGGCTTAGGCAATATGTCAGTCTAATCTTTTGCACTTTAACTAGGTTCTCTGTGCGTGGATAGGAAAGCTGGCTAAAGATAAGACCATTTTCATGTTTGGCTTCTGTTCTTCATCTGAAACCTCCAACATTAAACATTGCCTGTAGTTGTGCTCCTTATTTTACATATGCAGAAGAGAGAGACTGGCCTAAGTTCAATTTGGGGGCAGTCTAATGTACTCTACCACAGCCTGCTGGGAGGTGGAGCAGTAGTTCAGATAGATACTCTGGGAACTGCACAAGTCCTGATTTCAAATCTATTGAATTATAACCATGAAACATGATGAATCTATAAAACATGAAAAGAGTGTAAAATTCCTCCAGCAATCATAAATAACCAGAGCGGTTTCGATGGTGTAAGCTGGTGATTCAGCCTAAGAGGTTCGCTGCTGTAGAACTAGTGAAACCAGTCAAGTTGTGCCTATGTTCAGAAAGTCAAAGTCAGTCTATCTTAACAGTGGTTTTAACTGATTATGTTCAGCACTTCAGAGATTGTATATATATTTTGATTGCAATTGCAGAATAAATTAAAACATGGATTCCAACAGACTCATGATGTGGCTTTTTCAATACTTGTGCAGGTGGATGTAGCATTCCGTTGCTTTGTGGGGAGTTAAGTCTGATGATGTCGTTCATCTTCAGCTGCATGGTGTTTCTAATGCTGTCGATTGCTTTATAATTATTGCATTATTGCAAATCTCTAATGCTATCAATTCGTCTCCTTAAATTTGAAAGCCAAAAGGCCTGTCTTTACTGAGGAAATTGATTTAGGCCGAGGAAAATGCACAGCTCAGATTTCTGCTGAATTGCAATCTCTTGAAAACTGTACAAATAGGATTTTCTCAAAGCTTAAATTCTAAGTATGTATAAACACATACATATGTTGTAATGACCCCATGATTGCTGTGGAATAGCTTTATAATTTTGTCCTTTAGCATGTTTAAGAAATAGTTTCTTAACCATCAAAATTAAGTTAATCCAAAGCATATGAACATGTAGCACCTTGGAAAAGGCATATAGATGTACATTAGGGTTATAAAGCATGCTGCAACATGTATTTTGGCATGTATTTAATTAGCACCTACAGAAACAAAGGAAGAAAATGCCTGGACCTTACATAGAAACTTTCCTTGTTTCTTTTACTAAACCTGCATACGGACAGGAGAGTTCTATATCATTTGACTGCAGAGAAAAGAGTTGAGTCCTTTTCTGCTGCTGAGAAAAGGAACTGTGACCGCTGAGATACAGCATGCTCTCGTAGGGCATTTATCATGTCACCCTCTGCAAAGTCAGGTAGGAATAGGTATGGAGGCCACTGGGGATCTTCGGAGAATGATTAAGAACATTAATTAGCATTATTAAAAAAAATAGTGATGTTTACACTCATTTACTGGTGAAAGAGGATATGAAGAATATGAAGGTGGGAGAAATAATGATAAACCTATGCTAGAGATTAAATGTTCTCTAGGAAAGAATATATCCTGAAGTCCTAGACCACAGTTTAAACCTTGTAATACATTCTGCTTTTCCCAGTCCTCACTGAGCTGTGCTGGTGACTCAGTTTTACGATACAGGTAGGGACTGATTATTGTGGGGTTACCGTTCCTCAGGATGTGCCACTAGCATGGAGAAAACAGGCAGCACGTGACAGGAGACACCTGTGCAGGTTTCACAGCTGACTCACACAATAAAAGATGTCATGTCTGCCCCAAATCCGAAGACATTATCCAGAACTGTCACTTCCAAAGTGGGTTTTCTTTAAACTTCTCTATCAGTGAGGCAAGTCAGTATGACATTTCCTCTGTACAGGCAAGGTAGGTGGAGCTGTTAAAAGACCAGTTCCTGCCCAGAGTGTAATCAGAAACTGACCATGCTCAGAGCTTCTTTGGGCCAGTTTGGCTGTGTCCTGGGGTTCCTGATAGAAAGCGTTTTCCTGAGCTCCGTCCCTGGGGCTGTGGACCCACCAGCCAGCACAGACCCAGCTCTGAGGCAGGTTATGATCCTGGAGAGGAAACTACTATCCTAAGTAAGATTCCCTGACTTTGTCAGGACGTCAATCTGAGTGCTGCCTTTAATTTTGGTTCCAACCGGACAGCATTACGGCTAGGCATGCTGCTGTTACTGATTCCAGCTCCAAGGCTCACTGGGGATGCAGAGCAATGCCCAAGGGGGTGCGTCTGAGCACTTGCAAACATGAATACTTTGTTGTTTGGGTACCATACGACCCCTCCACATCGGAATGGCTATCAGGATTTTGAGCTTCTCACAAGCTGGAGGAAGAAGGAAAGAAATCGCAGCATGCCTGTTCACTGGAGCATGAGGAATGTCCCTGCAAACCAGCATCTCTTACACATACAGGATTACGCACGGAGCCTCTGTGTGCACAGCCACCTCTGCCGAATTTCATGGCCTCCCTCTCCCAACCCATCAGCCTAATTTAAAAGACACAACTAAAACATGAACGTCTGTACAGCAACACAGCCCACCAGGGTTGAGATGCTGGAAGCTTCCCGAGAGCAGCAGGTACTGTAGTCTTCGCCAGAAGGTGTTCGTACATCAGGGAGTTGGTGACCCACGCAGCCGTGAAGGCCAGCCCCGTGCTGCTCCGCACGTGCTCCCCGGATGCGGGATAGCCTTGCCCAGCTAACGACAGCAGAGGAGCCCGCAGGCAGCTGTCAGGCAGTTCCAGCCGTAACACCACCTGCTTGGCCTTCCCTGTGCCTGGCAGTGCCGCGAGAAGTTCTTGTGTGAACGCCCTTCCTGCTTGGCAGCAGAAATGATAAGTAGTTTGATGAATGAAGCAATGCAGTGTTTTAAGAAAATCCTGTAATAGCTCGAATAACCAGGAAAATGGGGCAACCCTTCCATGGGTATGCTGTGCCTGTTTGATGTCCCACAGCTCAGGGTTCCCAGCATTTTTTCCTATGCAAGATTATCTATACTACCCTCTCTTTCTTCATTGTGTTAGCTCTAATAGATAGCACTTTAAATGATATTTTACTCATGCTCATTGCCTTTTTACTAGGATCATAAGGAACCAACACTTCCTGATACAAAACAGCAGGCAAGATGAAGAATCACATTTTGTATATGCTTGACAGGGGCAAAACATCTTTCTGCTCTGTGTGCCTCCTGAGCATCTGTGGAAGAGAAATTGAGGAACCTTGATGCCCAACACATGTTCTAGCTGCTACACGCCTCTTGCCTGAGGCAACAGAAGTATGATAATGAAGAAAAAAGAAATGCAGAAGAGGCCTTTCATGCATTATTTTTTTCTAAATATCAAACAAAAGTATAGAGAATTCACCATGCATGTGAAAATATCAAATCGTTTCCCAAGCCATCTGTATCCTTGGATGTTTCAGACAAAAGGTTACTTGCATATTTACAACACGTTGAAGGAAAAAGGTGTTTTAACTGCTCAGGAGGAGATCAGAACTACAAAAACCCAGAGCTTTATAAAGAAGCAGACTTCACCAGGCACCAGCAGGAATGCAGATTTTCGTTAGTCGTGAGGCAGGATGGTTTTGTTTAACTCCCCAATTATCTTAACTTACGGACAGTCCATCTGACTAGTTCTGTCAGGTTACAAACTTGTCGGTTCTGTCTTATGTCCCATTTTCTTGTTTGTCTCAGGCTTGGTGTAAAACCAGTGTAATGTTATGCTGTAACACAAGCTTCCACGCCGCTGTTTGATGTGCTATTTTTAAGAGGTCAGTCCAAAGCACAAAAATCCTGAGCTCCAGGGGGAACTCAAAGTTCACAGGACCCAGCTCCTACACATGCTCTCATCTTTTGACTTTCCACTGCCCTTTCCCAGTCTGTTATGGAGATGGGAAGAAGATGATTTCATGAAACTGTAGTAAGAACTTATGCCTTGCCTCAGCTTGGGTGAAGATTGAGAAGCATCCATGGAAGTGCCCAATTCAACAGTTTTTCTAGAGCACTACTACCATGTGGAATATCTTGGAGAGCATATCTTCATTTATTTCTTACGTTCCCCATGGGTTTTGAAAAGTCATCTCCCACAAAGGGGTATGAAGGGACTTTGCATTCAAGCAGCCTGCAAGCCTAAGGAGTTGTAGCTGGCAGGAATAACAAGCTGCACTAGTACAGGACAGGGGCCAGCTGGCCAAGCAGCCATTCTGCAGACCCATGGTGGTTGTGACCCATGGCAAACAGAGCAGAAGGGAACACCACTGAGCGTGCTGAGTGACAGATACGGAAACAGATCAGAGAAACAACAAATAAACCTTCCAACACCTCAGTCTTGCCAAAGGCCTCCACTCAGATACCACGTGCAGCTTTGGGCTTTTGGCTACCATAGTTCAAGACAGAGAGTGGTCAATTACAGGCCGAAAATCTGTATGCAAGCAAGAAGAGCAATGAAAGACCTAGGGTGTGACTGACCTGTGGGGAAGGACTTGGTTTGTGCTGCTGAGAGAGGAGGATGCTGAATAAAGGAGCATTTTAATAACCTTTGGATTCATAAGAAATGGTTGCAGGAAATGTTTGCAGATCACCATGACAGACAAACTGTTAACTGCAACAAAAACACTCAGAACTTTATAAAATACTTTCCAGTCATAAGAGTAGCAAAATTATTTGGTAGATGGCACAAGGAAGTGGCAGTGTCTTCATTGCTGTAGATCTTTAAAACAAGCGAGGCAAGCATCCATCTGGCATCACCTTCTCCAGGGCACTGGCACAGCCTGGACAAGCTTACAAAGGCCTTTCCAGCCCCTAGTTCTGTAATCCACCACTAATAAAAGATTTAGTTTGTTATCCAACTGCTAAGGTTTTGAGGGAAGAAGGGAAGAGGAAATGGCATGCCAAATTGGAATTTATTCAAGACTGTGCTATATAACCAGATAACACCCATCATTACATCTCCCTATAATGATGACTGTTGCTCCTTACCCTATGCTGAGCGTTAGCTGTCAGCAAATAATAGATGTAAACATTTCTAGATTTACTAGTTTATTTAGCATCGGATCAGTCATGCAAGCCACTTATTAAAAATAGACTTCCCACCGTTAAAGCATATTCTCATGGCTTATCAGCATTTCCATGCAAGCACACAAGCAGGTACATTGGTCCCAAATACAATAACACTGAAATGACAAAACCGCCATTTTTTTCTGGTTCAAATGTCTCTCTGGTTCTTTTGCACAGTATCAGAAAAGTTACTACACAAACAGGCTTAGCCTGAAGTAAAAGCATATAGTTAAACAAGCAGTCCATTAACTTCTATTTAGTCGCTAACCTCTTCGCTAGCACAAGCAGTGTTGACAGTACAGGATTTCTTACACATTAAGCAGTAAAAGAAGGAGTCAGGTACACAGGACATGGAGCTAATTCAAGAAAGTCTAGTAGATACATGACGTTTTTTGATTGTTATTATTAAGAGTCCAGCCGCCATTGCTCTGAGATCAATGAGCTTCTGTAACAGGCTTATAAAATACTTTGTGTTACAAGTCAATAGCACCATTTGTCTGTTTGTCTTGGAAGCATCAGCACATACCCTAACCATGCAGGATATACTCCTCTTGAATTAACAGAAGCACAAAACTCCCTGCTTATGGTCTGGTCCTCATCCAGCCTCAAAGCCGAGAACCACCAGGAGCCTCCAAACAAAGGCCCAGCCCGGCACAAGCCCTTAATATATCACATTTCTTCAGGTTAAAACCAGCTTAAGCTGATGAGCTCCTTGCTGTGGATCTGGAGCAGCCAGCCAGACTCTGCTTGGTGCCTCCCAGGCTTGCAAGGACATGGTGGTATAGATCCTTGGGACTAACAAACTGCTTCCTCCAGGTGAGACAGACTCAGTGACTCTTCCTCTCTTCTCCCACTCCCTCGCAAGCTGGATAAGCCACCCTTGCTGTTCTGAAAGACCGTCCTTTTTATCTTAGTCTTAGGGAGTAGGGTTCATCCTCCCCACCTCTCCATCTTTCCTTCTCCCTGAGCACCTAATAACTTCAGAGTTAATTTTCTTACAAGCAGAGGCCTCTCAACACTGTGTATTCTGAAAAAAAACCAAAACAAACCCAAACCCAAACCCAAACCCAAAACAACCAAACCCCAAAACAATGTCCCTTATGGAACTTTAAATGAAATTTCTGCTATTTAATCAGAAGCATTAGCATGACTTCTCATGGGCGTGTGGTGTGAAGAAGGAAGCGGTTCCTGTTGTGCGTAACAGCATGAAGACACAGCTGGGGTTAGCTCTCAGCAGCTAGTAGTTTAACTGTTCTTGTTTCTAATTGCTTTCAGTAAAAAATCTCTTAGTAGTTACTGTTTCCCTGCAGCCAAGGTGGTAAAGATTTGAGTAGAACAAAAAAGGCATACACCACTACATGGAGGGCAGTAAGTTGGTGGTGGCACCAGCCTGGGATCCTCTGCAGGGTCCAATCGGTCACTGTCATTCCCAAGGAAGATACTTCTCAGGGAGGACCCTGCTGCAGCAGGATTTAAAACGTCCTTCAAAGATATTTTTTCTCAATATGCATACAGTCCATTTGCTTGGTTTAATGAAATGTTTCTTGATAAACCCCCATTTGCCAGTAAAGACTACTCCAGGTCCCATAGCAAGCTGAGGAAGACACTGGGAGTCATATCAATAGTACGAACAAAACAGCTTTGATGTCTTACGAACAAAACATCTTTGATGTCTTACAAACAAAAAGTGGGGTCAGTGGTGAGGTTTTTCCACCTAGAGAAGGCTGGCGCTGGATACATATGCCCTACTTTCAGAAACACGGCTAATGATGATGCCTGGAAAATAACAGAAATCAGAGAACCTGAGACCTTGGAGGAAATGCTTATGGACGCTTTTCACCTTATTCTTTGTCTGGAGAAAGCTAAGAAGGAGCTCTCTTTGGTGTGCTCCATAGCCAAATCCTCTGGTGTTTTTGTTGTGTGGGTTTGTTGCTTGACGTAGAGATCTGTGGTGGTGGTTGTGCTCCGTCATGTGAAGTTTGTATTTGTAAGTAACATAGTCATGCCTGGGATCTGTTTTTTCCTAGATGCCCTGGTTCTTACAGGTGTAGTAGCCACAATTTCTCACAGTGCAATGCAGCTATTTGGAGCTAACATTTGGAGGGTTTTGTGGTTAATGTCTGTAAAAACTGTGTCTTAATCTGCAAGATATCCTCACACAGGTGCCTTTATTGCTGTGACCAGGCCAATTGATTTAAATGGGCCTAATCATTTTGATTAACTTCAAGCAGAAATATAAGATGGAGCTTAACAGTAATGTCTCAGATACGTGGCTCTCAAACAGCCATGGTTCTTTGCACTTTAGTCTTCACACATCCTGTTTGGTTAGTTAAGTATGGCAATTTGACCACTGGACCTTTTCAAAACCTACAGTTCCTGTGGCTTGTCTTGGCGGGGGGTGGGGAGGGGAAAGAGAGAGAATTCCCGAGGCAGGATTAAATGAACATTACCTCATCACAACTAATGTGGTGGCCAACATGATTGCTTTAGCAGGGATTGGAAGCCAGCCTCCTTGGGGCTGCAGGGTGAAGGAGACATGGATGAACAACTGTTGACTTTGTGGACAATTAATCTAAATTTCCTAGATTAATGAAAAAGTTTTCTTTTCGAAAGAGTAGCTCAAAAGGATGTGGCAGATGATACTGAGGCCTGTCATGATAAAACAGACCCCTACACACAGATTTGTGGACGAATAAATACGATTCAGTGGCTACTGGGGCATATTGTCTCTGGGATAGATCACAAGTTGCGTGCAGCTGTAAATCATACCCAATGGGTTGCCTCACCTTTTGAGTTACCAGAACAACTGCCTAAACTCTACCCCATGGTAATTTCAATTAGGAGAGCCATCTCAGATCCACCCCATACAGGGATAAGAGTTACAGTCTTTTTTCTCTTTGATACGACTTTCCCTGTGTGTACATAGGCAGATGAAATGATTGGCTCCACACAGCTTTGTATTATAAAATAAATCATTATTTAGAGTTCCTGGCAACACTAAGGTGTAAGGTCCTGGTCCAATTGGTCCGGGAGGGGTTATGAACTGACTTCACTGTTTCTTCTGCCAACACTGTAAGTGGCAATGCTGCATAAAATATGGTACTATATATATCAACCAGTATTGAGTAAATGGTATTAAAAAGGTCATTGGTCATAGCATACATGATATTTTTCAGAGTTCCTAAGCCTGATGTGCTTCTTTGGATTGACCACACCCCCACGGAAGGAAAAAGACACTGTTGATGAAGGAGCTTCCCAGCGCTGAGGAGCAGAACCTGGCTTGGTGCTGTTCTTGTGTCCCTTTGCTCCGAACCCCTCACCCCGAGCATCAGCAGCTCGTACAGCAATGCATCTACAGCATCCCAGGTGCCTTCATCTTCTATCAGGAAACTAACTCAAGCAGCTGAATACTTTTCTGGTTCTGTCTGGCATTTGTTGCACAGCACTGGGCTATTTCTGTCAGCCAGATACAGGCTCTTGAGAAAGGAAACGGAAGGTGCCAGGAAACAGCATGAGTCTAGGAAATGGGGAGGGAAAGGAGCAACACCTCTCCCTGGGTACTAACTGGCGACGGCAAATCACACCAAGGGGCCTCATGGAGGAACATATTTGTACTTGACCAGTAAGACCCAGACTCTTTTGGGAGCACAAGCAACTCAATGAGCAGGAGTGAAACCATCTGACAGACCCAAGGGCAACAGCAGATTCGTCTGGGCAGCGCGGCTGAAACCTGCCAAGCGTCAGATGGCTCTTCTCCCACTGACTGGCAGCTGACAGCTCTTCCTGGGTGCCTCATGCAGTCCAGGGCCAGGAAAAAAGATGAAGCATAAAGGGGAAGAAAAATAACAAGCCATTTAGCCATGAATGCATTTTAACACTTGTTCTTGAAACCACAGTTTCAAATGGGAAAAAAAAAGAAAAGATCCCTTTATTTTAAGCTTTGCTCTTTATGTATCATGGTATAATGCTCTGGAATGCTGCAATTTCTCAGGTGGACAGAAAAAACCATAGTTGTTACTATGGGAGGAGCTCTGTGTTACTTAAGAGAAGTGAACACATGCTGTTTAATGTGCCTTGACCACCAAGCATCTTCCTGACATACAGGTTAAGGGTTAGATTGTCAGTTCTCAGTCACATGTGTGTGTTGTGGATGGAACATCGCCGGGCATGGGCCTCTGGTGCAGTTTAGGGCAGTTCTCACCCACCACAAAATGCTGTGCTTGTGTTGCCACCCCACTTTGGCCCACGTCCTGTGCATGTGAAAGGACGAGGGCACCGAAGCACTCTTTTTCCAGCTTTGTCTTTGTATGAAGGAGCCAGGGCTGGGGAAAACTCTGTATCACTGTATTTATTATAACCTTTCATACCTTGATATCCATTACACTGAATTCTATCCAGCGATGATCCACGTACACAAGAATGTTAAACACTGTGGTTTCAGCTCCAGCTGAGTAGTGCTGGAACATGGCAAAAGACGGCTTAAAATGTTACTGTGAGTGTGGATGCAGACATGGCTCTTAGAGACTGTTCAGCAGCCTCTGCCTCTCTTTTCATATATTTATATATTTGTGGATGTGTGTACATGTATTTTTTTTAATACATATATAATTTTACTGATAAGTTCAGAATTGCACCACTTTGATGATTCCCTTCTGTTCCTGCTTCTGTACTACACCTATCCCCAAAATACCTGAATGCATTCCAATAATGACTAAGTTCATGATTATGTGCATGTTCTCTGTTCCACTCTGGAGAGGTAGAAGAGCATGTGATGTAGGGGCTGGGGTTTTTTTGGTTTTGCTGGATTTTTAGTTATATGCATGTACTTTGTTCCATCCTTATAAGTTAAAGGATTCACTCTCCAAAGGATGCTCTCCATATTTGCACTGACCCACCACCAATCTTCACTGAATTACACTGGCCAGAAGTTTTACCTCCCATAAAGCAAAATTTTGCTTTTGTGGAGAATCTAGAGTCTTGTCTGTAAAAGTTTATACATCTTCTGGAACTCGGATCCTTACATTCCAGATATAACTAGACTATGTAATTATTTTATTCTTACTTTTCTCCTTTTCCTCCCTTACAGTTTTATTTTCTTCTTATTTTGCAATGCAGCTGATGGTTTTTGTTGCAACATGCGGCATGGTATTGTGCAGGGGCTTATCAGGGACACTAAATTTTCTTTATACAAAAGCAGAATTACCTCTCACTATTGTGGTTGTATGTTCTAACTGAAATTACTCTGGAAGGGAGGAAAGGACATTCTTTGAGCTGTTACTGTTCTATAAAGTAACTTTAAGGGTGTTCTGAGCTGTCTCTTTGTTTACCTTTGGTATCTCCAGGACTGGCTTGTATCCCTGCCATTGTGCTCTAGGTCTAACTGTGGATCTTTCTTTGTTAGCCTCATTCCTGCTTCTCTCCCATACAAGAAGATATTTTTCGTTACCTGAATGCCATGCCTGCATAAGCTATACACTCATAACCTGAGCAGCAACAAGGTAGGCTCAGACACACAAAACTGAGCTCCTCACCAGGAGAAGTGCGCAGCCTCTGCACAAGCCAGGGGTCAAGGCACTGCACTGAGGCTTGTGAGCGTCTGTCACTCCATAAGCAGGCAACATGCAGGACACCGTGCAAGGATCTGCTGGGAGTCCTCCACCCTACACCTTCATGTGCCACTCTGAAAAAAAAAAGCCTCGGGAGCTGCACTGCAGGGCTCTGCGGAACAGCACGCCCCAGGATGTGTGCGGGAGCTGAGGGACAGTCGCCAATCGTTACTTGGAAATGGGTGTTTATTCTCCAGAGTCCTCCTGCATTGGCTGCTTAGCAGATACTGCTACCCCTCTGCTAAGCTGGACACTGACAACTCCCAGCATCTTCTTCCCTTTCCCTGCTGCCCACCTGCCGACAATGCGGTGTTGCTCTCGCTTCCCCAGCTGCATCTGTGTTTCACCTGCAGCACGAAGTGTAGGAGAAGGATCTTTATCTGGCAATTGCCCCAACGCCTGTGAGCCACAGCCTCCTCCAGCCTGGGACTCCTGGCTGTTCCGAGCCCCTTCCAAAAACTTTTTGGTTGCTGCTTTTATCCCGCTCTAGCACCACACGGCTTTTCAGAGTGCTTTGCTTTATTCACCGAGGCATGGGGTCCTTGCAAAGGGGATGCTGGGCAGTTTCTGTCCCTCCTCTCTGGGTGCCCGACAGCCTGCTCACCCTCGGGGACAGAGCCCTTAGTACCCTTCTTTCGAAGCACATGCTGTTATCAAAAACTTTTGCCTGGATGCTCTTCGCATTCAAAAGTTTGATGATGGTGTGCATGTCTGCGTCTTTACAGCATGCTTGCACACTGCAAAGTACAAGCTTCAGCGAACAAATCAGCACGGGGCTCGTGCAGTGCAGCCTACCCTGTCACCCGCAAAATCACAAGCAAAGGTGTCCGAAACGACAGGAAACCTGCTGTGTTTTGGAGTGAATCTTTTTGAACCTGCAAAAAACCCTGTTGTTGTGCAAAGGCAGGACATTGTTAGCCATTCAACAGCCATCAGATCCTCATCCTAGCTCTTAAATATTGGACCTTCATTGGCAAATACTACTATATGCCTGTAAGGAAAAACTTTGCTAAGTTCAAATACTTCAAAACAATGGCAAGGTTCCCCCCTTTGTACTTGAAGGATTTTGCTAATATGTTGAACGTTTTAAAAACTTAAAGCTTAGGATTTCAAAAGAAAAGAGCATGAGTAATTTTCTACCTAGTTTATAACCACAGATATGGAACTGGTCCACCTCCATTAGTTTTCAGGTGTGTTCATATATTTCAGCCATGGTAAGACACTGGTGTTCTACTCCCAAGTCCGAATTATGGCAGGTGCCACCAGGACGTAATTTTTCAGAGCAAAAGAATGCATGTAACGCTCCTTTATTCACTTACATGCATACACCCTAGTGCTGCTCTTCCTTCTATGTAGTACTATCAGACATAAGCCAGACATACTACTTTACTGAGTCACCTACTGGTGATTCGTTTAGCACAGACATCCTGGTTGTTTCATATTGAGCATAATAAAAGAAAAGTAAGCTAAACTGAAGTCCCGGAGCCTTTATGCACAAGACAGAGCTGCCTCTGAGATTGTGCTGTCATAGAGAGGTCTCCAGTTGCATGGCATCAGTTCCTGTTCATGACATACTATGGTATAATTTAGCAAGGGATAACTTCAGCAATCAGCTGGGACTACTTTTCAGCTCAACAAACACCGTGCCTCAGATGAAGATATTTCTGCTCAAGCACTCATAGATGCACAATGACTCTGCAACCGGCTCCACTCCTGCAGATTAGAAGCAACTATCCCAAATGAAGGAGGAAAGGTTACAGAAATCCAACCTCCCCACCGACCAAACCCGGATGGCTTCACTACTGTAACCAGGGAGAGACCTGTGGCTAAGAAATTCATCTGTCCTGCAGTCCCCTCGCAGGAGATAAGAAAGGTAGGAAAGAAGTGATACAGGGGGATGTACCTATCACCTTCCCCGAAGTGATCAGTCCTACTGTATTTGTTTTTCAGGGAAAATCTGCAAAAGTGTCTTGTTGACCTCTTCACAGCTGCCATGCCCCAACCAGCTGTTTCAGCTGACCTCAAAGTGTGTCACCTGGCAAAAGGATGGGTGCATGTACTTTAAATTTCAACCACGCTTAATTAGCAAACCTCTTTGTACAAGTTCAAAGAGTTGTAAGAAACAAATAAAAAAATCTCAAGTACAGTACATTCATTAGCATGCATTCTCACCTAGTAAAGACAGTATCTTTAATCTTGCTTTTTATATTAATCTAGATTACATTTTATTTATCAAACCTACCATACGAATAACATTGCATTACCTTTTAATTTCACCAGAAAATGTAGCTACTGAATGTTTTATTAATGACTTGTTTTTTCAGTAGCTGATATATTTTTCAAGGCAAGTTGTGCAAGGCTAACTTAACATGAAAACAACTAAAGCAATAGAGGAATACTGAATGTATTAGGGTCTTAGGTAACTATCAGTATTAAAAAGTTTAACAAACACAAATGACATTGTTGTACATCAGGTTCTTTTTGCCATTTCTGTAATATATCAATAACATTACGAAATTCACGTGCTATCAAAGTGATAACAAACAAATGTAAACGGTCAGACACACTGATGCATGTAAGTTTTTTCAATTCCTATCAATTACGTTCAACGAAAAAATCAAGACAGGTGAAGAGCCTGATCCTACTTTTGCAAGCTGGTCCATGCACACAGCTTTTAACTTAAGACACAGGAGCTCTGAGTGGATGCAAGATCTGTGCTGGTGGATCACTTTGCAGAAGCGGTCCTCTGTTAGGAAAATCTGGACTAATTATGCTGACAAGTGGAAACTGGTTATTCGTAAGGTTAAACTACCCGGGAAGCAACTAGATTATACTACTTGCTCCCAGACCTTGTATAAGAGTGTTTCCCCAGAGCAAAATCATTAAGTTGTGGAATAGCTTCCTTCAAGCATTTACAACTTTTTATAATTGCAGATTATTCCCTTACTCCCTATAAAAACATCTTCTAGCTGCACAGTTTGGAAATTAATGAATAAATATAATGGTATTTCAAAAATTTGCATCTACTCTTACCCTCTTTTAGTCTATTGTTTTGTTTTACTAACACTTTACTAGAGAATGAAATGGCAGAAATCTGAGTGATTTTGGTTGTCATTAAAATACTGTATATAAACAGGAAAATTCAGAATAAGGCATTCTCAACACAAGCTTGAGGAACGTACACTTTCATGCCTAGTGGAACTAACATTTCAATTTCTTCCCAGAAGTAGTGGAATGTTTTTTGCATATAAATCCCCAAATACTTTTTGAATTTTACAGATAAAAAGCATTATTTCGTACATCAGTTTTAAAAGCATTGGCTTGGTATTTCCTTCCATTTCGTCTGCTGCAGCACTATGAATCTGGAAGGAATCAGTTCAAAGAAACTCACGACATACAGAAGACACCTACTTCCATAAAACCAAACTAAATAGTATTTTGTTTCAAATGCCATCTAGAAACACTAGATAGATGTATATAAAGCATACGCATTATGGTAGGTAGTTATTTATCCCCATGTTTTCACCTGCCGGTATTACTGCAAATAACACTGTTTCCATGACATGCCTTATGGAACAGTTTACTATTTTCATAAGCAGTCACATGCATTGAAGGTAGGATCACCAGCCAGTGCATTTGGCACCCCAAAGCAGAACCAGAGAGGCCAAGCTTACAAATCTCTCTTGCTGAATGACAAGTTAGCTGGTGTATGAAATGACGTATCTCAGCTGAAACAAGGAAGCGCATTGACCTAAGACATTTCTTCTGGAGCTGCTTCTGCTTCCTGAGTGGGTTTCTCTTCGGGTTTGCCATCATGGACGGGAGATGGGTTACGGCTGGGCTTGTTGCTGTCGTGGGCGCTGTGACCGCTGGCGCTGCCGAGGCGAGTTGACGCCACCACAGCTTTTACTGCAGCCTGAGAAAGAGAGGATCAAGCAAAGATTCCTTAAAGGACAGGGTCTGTCAGCACTGCAGCCTTAGCATTGTTCCGTGAGGGAACATAATCACGTTTAGTCTTCACGGCAAAGTCACATTCAGATACCTGCCTGGGCCTGGACAGAGTTAGGCAGCCACCTGAAATACTGCACTGAGGTTTAAAACTGTTGCTTTCACAAGGTTACAGGTTGGCCAGCATGGACAGAGTATTTTTTTTCAGCTGCACATGCTGCATTGTTTTTTTTTCAGAAACTACTTCAGATCTCTCGTGTTGAAGTTAGATGGCAAAAAACTAAGTTATCTTCTGTCATAATAATTATCACTGATTATTCCATTAAAAGTTCACAAAAGGAAGCAATATTTATCACTATTGCACTATTGCATATGCCACGCACAACGGTGCAGAGCACACGGGCAACTTCTTATGTATATATCTAAATACACATTGGGCATAGGCTCTCACATCACATAAAATGTTACAAAATGAAGACATGCATCAGGATAGTTATCTTAGCCTTTGCCTTGAAGAGTTTTATTGCCTAAAAAGACAAACATACAGAAGCGAAGAAAAGAAAAATCACAGAGATTCACATTAGTGGCAAGAGGACTTTGGACAACAGACTACAAACAGAACAGGCCACTTGATATTATAAAGATACTTTTAATGTAATTGACTCTCACTACCCATGTGGGTATTTATGAAACAAATTCAGTACAATCTGTGAAAAAACAAATCATGACTGGGAGCTTTAGAGCTATTCTATAAAAATATGTCTTTATGTAGAGAAAGTCTGCTGCTGGATTTGTATGTTGGGAAAGAGAGAGTAATTTTATATTATTCTTACTAACAAAACAACAACTAAAGCATGTATTCGCTACTTGTTTTCTGCTCTGTTCTTATTTTTTGGACAAGAATTGTTTAAAAATTTATGGTTTATTCTATACGTATATGTGTAAAATACATATATGTATAAATACATATATGTGTAAAACTATTAACTCTACAAATAACTGCTAACTCCAGTTAATTCTCTTAATAATTGGAGATTTGGTCATTTAATCTTTAATAGAAAAGCAATGAAGAAACAAACTTATAAAAAGCAGTAGCTTTTAAATAAGGAAGTATAAATGGGTTGGCTATAGGGATCTAAATAAACTGGGCTTCAAAAAAATATCTTGTTGATGATCAAAGGTGTACAAATAAAAAGGTAAGCAAAATAAAAACATGCAAAAAGGGCATGCATTTCTTTGTGACCTCCTGGGCAGGAAATCTAACAGCTCACTCAGAAATAATGAAATTTATGACTCTGCTCATGCTCTGAAATCATTCTGATATAACAACATTGCGTGGCATCTTCAGTGAATAGACAGCAATCCCGCTGTAAGGCTACAGAAATCTTTCTGAACAGAACAATGTTAACAGATGCGTTTAGTCAGTTCTGCATAGGCAAAACATCACTATGAATTATATCTACAGTGTCTGAGACCTTTCTCAATGACAAAACTTTTTTCTTTGCCCTGTGGAGATTCTCTGTCACAGTTCCCTAATAATACTGAAAGAAATGAGCAAAACCAAAGTTAAGAGTCATTGTTTGTGAATTTGGTTTTGCACAGGGGCTGTAAAGCTCTCACAAGATGCGTTTTACTCTTATTCCCCAGGGCTACAAAAGCAGCGTCTCTATAGCTCTTGGTAATAATTTCTGTGCTGAAGTATCCCTGGAAGTCTCTCCTAAGCAGACACAAATCTTTAGCAACTGAAGAAGGGATCAGAGGAGAAGAAGGTTTCCCAATGTTACGTCAGTTAGATGCCCAGCTGCCTGCTATTTGCACCTAAAAATGTCTCCCTGCTTCTTCCCATGGTAGGTATGTAGACTAGATAGTAAAGGAGCATACCAGTGACTCAAAATGTAATGTTATTTTCAGCACAAGTCCCACCTGCGCTCCTGCCTTGCAGCATTTAATTTCTAGATAAAGAATGGTATTGCACATTTATTCTCAAGGGTACTTGGAAATGCAAGTTTTGGGCCTGGTAATCTCAACTCACCCATTTTATGGAACTACACGTCTGAAATGCTGACTCTAAATCCTACAGAAGTATGGCTTAAGCTCCTGCTTTGTATTGATAGGTATAGAAACTAAGGCTGGCTTATAGATCAAAATACGCTATAGTACATTAAATATCTTCCAGATTTATGGATGTTCATGAAGAAACTACTCAGAATTTTGTTCTTTCTGGCCAGTACTCTATGGATGTGCAAGCAGTACAGGACAGACAGGTGGACAGAAGCAACAAAGGAAAAAGGGAAGGAAGGAAGGAAGGAAGGAAGGAAGGAAGGAAGGAAGGAAGGAAGGAAGGAAGGAAGGAAGGAAGGAAGGAAGGAAGGAAAAGAAGGAATTTGTAAAAGCTGTGTACATTCTCAGCAGCTCTGTCTGTTTAGACAGAGTCTTCAATCAGCCTCATGCATTTTTATTTGTCTGACTAAATCACCTTCAACTTTTTAATCCTCACCAGTCATCTTAAATAAAAAGCTTCCATACCACTATGGAATGTTGTCCTGAAAAGTGTCCAAGGTTTCTGTAAGGCTACAAATTTAATTGCATGCTTTTGTGGCCAAAACAGAGGCTATGTCCAGAGACTTGCCTTAAGTTTACGCCGGGCATTGAACTCTTGAAGTTTCTTTTGTGCATTGTCCATATGTGCAAAGTTTGCTGCCTTCCCTGTGACCCATGGGTGCTGCAAAGCCTGTAGAGTGGTGAGGCGTTTCTTGGGGTCTAAAACAATCAACTTTTTCACCTGCATCACAAGGAAGAAATACAGAAGACTGTTAACCTTATTCTTCATTTACATTTATTGAGCTTTGCATTTCGGGTCTCTGGTCTTGGTTTGGGAAGCATCTTAGTGAAACACGTTCTAAGAAACCAACAAGAATTTGCATTCAGGTCTTTGCACGTGTATTTTTTTTCCTAGCATTTCTTGCTCCTCCATAAATAACACCTGAATGAGACAACTACTAAGGGGGAAGAGAAGAGGAGAAGAAGCCACTGGTTACCAAGATTTGTAGTAGCATGTACCAAAGCAGCTGGCCTGTATCTCCCACGGGCTGTTGTTTGTTTGAATTGTCACATAAACTGTAAGCGATTCTCAAACCACTGCCAGCCAGGCAGTTCTCTTAGCAGTATCCCCACTTTTGGATTTGGACAAGGTTTAAACTGGATTAGAAACTTTAAATTCTAGTGTATGCAAATCATGGCAGACTTGTACCATGCGGTCACTGCCAGGTACCTCACAAATGATACGTTTCTTTCTGTCACCATAAAACTTCATGTACACATGAACTAAGAAGTCCTGTACAAGTATTTCTCTCTTAGCCCACTCTGAATCTAATGTTGTTCATGCCATTCTTTCTGTTATGGAGACCAGGGAAGCTGCATCTCTCCAAACACAACAGTAGGACATTTTTGGGAACAAAGCACTGCAGACGTACCCCTGGGAGTGGAGGTGGTACAAACTGCTGGCTACAAAGTGTGTCCAGTCAAGCTGGACTTCATGGGTTTTGCTGTATGCCTGGACAAGTAGTATTTAAAAAAAAAAAAAAAAAACAAAAAGGATGAGGACGGAGTAAAGGAGTACATAGATGGTACTCAGCAGAATCACACTTATGCAACCCTTCTGATTGCACACCCTTGTGGAGCAGAGTGTGAATGATGACACAGGGCTCCACCACTGCCGTGTGCCCAAGTGTGAGGGGAGGACTCGCTGTAGGGCTCTCTGAAATTTCCCTACAAAGAACTATTAAAGAAAGATGGTGCCCTGAAGTGGGTGCAGGAAACCTGATGAATATCTGCTGTGCGTCCGCAGAACAGGTCAAGTTAAATCACTTCAACTGCCCACAGCATGGGTTTTGAGAGCCATGGGCTTCATCCTGATTTACAACTTGCTATATACACTGTTGAAACTTGAGACTCTGAGCTTTACTGTAGCAAAATGGCAGGGGCCAGTTTGAACCAAAGCTCTTTGTATACAATAAATGAGCAGCTTTGCTGCATGGTGCTGGTTATCTGTGTTTTGACAACACAAGGAAGAAAATGGTATTTTTTTTTGACCTCAGAAAAACTTTGTCTAATACAACAATAAAAAAGTACTTTGAACTTCTACACTCCTTCCATTTGTGGCATTCTGAAGTACTTCAGAAACACTAATTATGCAGTATTTTATGGAACAGTTTGTATAAGTAATATGGAACTGAGCATTTGTGTCTTCAGTGCTAATGAAATACTGAATTTTGCAAGTTATTATTGACTAAAAATGAAACAGAAGCATAACTATATTTGCAGATCAGTATCTCTTGGATCCAACTGACTTCATCCAGTAATAAAATAGTATAGTGCAGATAGCACGCCAACCCTTGCATTTTGCTAATGGACCGTATTTAAAAGTAATGAGTCTTTCCTCATCTATTAAGAAAAAGCTTAAATGGACAGAAAAAGGCTATCAGCAAAAGTAGGGGGAGAGGCCTCACTCCTTTTTATATTCTTCCTCCAAAGTTCAGGCTTGAAATCTGCACAAAATACAGGGCTTGTTTCTATGTTCCCCTGAAGGTAGTTGCCTTGTAAAGGCGAACAATGAAACAGCTCAGAGCTATCATGAAAAGCAGGCACACGTGAACACTGTGACAGTGGCCAACGATCTGTGTCTTAGTTCACAGAAGGACCTGAACATCCATGGTTTTGCGTGCAAAATTACAGCACTGGCCTAACAGGGGATATTTAACAGCACCATAATATACCAGAGATAGTAAGAAGAAAAGCAATGAGCCATATGAAGAATTAATTAACCAATTATTCTGCCCCCACCCCAGCATGGACTCTCTTTCTCAGTGGAAGTGACACTAGCCAAATACGTATCAGCAAAGATACTCCAGTCTCATTTTTGCTTTACTTACTAAATCCTTGGCATTCAGAGAGACATCATCCCACCAGGGGGACACAAAGTCATATTCACAGTTCAGGATTCTCTTAAACATGTACTGATCTCCTCTTTCATCATAAAATGGTTCAAAGCCACAAAGTCTGCAAGGATAAAAAAGAAAGACATTTATCAAAGATTAATTAGTTTTGGGTTGTTAGAAACAGTACCTGGCATTATCTTTCCCTACTTTGTGTCTTGTACGCCACTTTGGGAAACCAGGCCTGGATGTACTTACTTACTTAGCATGTACTTAGGATGTACTCCTAATTCTACAGAGCAGAGCAAAATGTAGTCATGAGTATTCATAAGCACTGGGAAAGGCTGATCAAATTGTAGTTTCCATTTTCACATGTCTGTAACTGGAACTATTAATACAGGGACTTACCACAAGAGTAGCCATGCAACAGCTGATACCTGTTCACCTTGTACATGCCAAGAAATATTTTCTACCAGCACTTTGCTCTGCTGGTCTCAGGCTGAAGTCCCTTGGACTGTTTAGTTATGCTTCAGTCTGAAACCTTTGCTCATCCCTGCTCTTTCCTGTGAGTCTCCTCCAGCTGTGTACCTTTTTGAAGTGGGCACAAACACCATTCAGTGTGGGCCCACCACGGAGCTGCAAATCAACGTAATGATGTCTCCTATTTTAATCGCCAATTCTTTGCTAGCAATTTGTGACCTTGGATCTGCTTTTTTGGATTATTTACAAGCACAGCATTAACACGTTCATTGAGGAATTATCAGAATCCCTGTACCTCTTTCCTGAGATAGGCATCAGCTGAGGAACCACATTTTACCTGTGAAGTTAGAAGTTTTTGTATTTCCAATTAGGACTGTTATGTTCATCACTGTATGTACTTTCATCATATCATCCACAAAGCGTAAAAACCTTCAGTGGGTTTTAATAATCAGCCCTCATCTTTACTCAGGTAACCTACATATTAACAAGAAATTTTGTAATCTCACTAACGACTGCATTTATGAATATATTGAATAACACAGATCTCAACACAGATCCACACTGCTGGCCCTGGGAATGCAAACTCATAGAAGTGGTTTCCGTTTAGATAATGTCCTTTTTTGTCGCTTCATTGCACTTCAATCATGCTTGCACACATAATCAGATGTTTTAAAGTTAATTTCCTATTCAACCAGTAAGTGTTCTGAGCTAACCAGAAATTCTCTCTGCTACTCTGCCTCCAGAAAATGCAACAAGCGATGAGATGATGACAGGAAAACAACAGCTGACCATAAAGAACAAGACAGCAACAAATCTAGAAAATGTACCGTTACATTTTAACTTGTTTTTCTGTTTTGAAACCCAATCAGTGTGCTTACTGTCCTGAAAAAGGAGACAGATGTTTAAGGAAGAAATGTAGTTTGGGGAGTGGTGTTCAGCTGCAGGTGGAACAGCTGCATAACTTTGCACTGCTGAAAGCACATTCTGGGCACATCATTAGTTTCCAAGTCTGGCAGAGATGGATTAAAACACAAGGATACAGCCTCCAAATACTGTGTGCTTCAGTAGGTGGGAGCCAGTCACAGCCCCTTTGCTGCTCCCCTCCCATGTGTCTGCCTCTCCCACCACCATTTCTGAGCTCGCTTCAGGTTGGCTCCAATCCCCATGGAGCACCTTTGCTGAGCAGGGTTGTTGGGCCACTAAATGGTGCAGCCAAAACTGGCTTCTGGATACCAGGGCACTGATGACACACAGTGAGACCACGCTTAGGGCTTGCTGTGACAGTGCTGGAAGTGATTCTCTATTTACTCTTGAAATTGTAACTCACTACAATGACCTAATACTGTCTTATAAACAACTTCTATGGATATGCTTCTACCTAAAAAAAAAAAAAAAATTCCATTTCAGCAGACAGATTTTTCGCTACATGCCAAATTAGATGAATAAAACTAGAGATGTGATTTCAAATTAGATAAACCAAGGTAAGACCCAGCATGACTGCTCTTGATTTCATTTTATTATGAAATTTCATTTTATTATGCTGATCCATTTTAGATTAATTACCTACCAAATAAAGAAAAAAATCAGTGTAAACAGCTTCAAAAACAGTTAGAAATGACCAGGCAGTCTTTTGTGCCCTTTTAAGTAAGTTAGGAAAAAACCACCTATAATTAAATCCATGCAATTTTGACTACATGCAAAGCCTCTATATATGTTGACCACTATCTGCATCTCAAATGTGCAGTAGCATCTCTAACCTGCTGCAGGAATACAAAAGGACTGGACTCTTTGCTGTTAACACTGGAATTATGACAGTGATCATCACTAGGTCTTACTATAATTTGCCTCAGGAATAATTGTTCTGTTAAAATACGTGTTAAAGTTTTTCTTAATCATGTGGTAAGTCCGCTCCATATTGGTGAGAACACACAGCTTTATGCACGCCTTTTGTAGCATGATAGTTAACTCTTACATCCACTTCATTTTGGAGGCACAGCAGCAACGCATATTTTTGACTGTACGTATGTGCATTTCCTCTCTAAACTATAAGACTGAGACATGCAACACTCTCCTTTAGCTTCAGGATTAATGAATTAGTTACTGTACACGTACCTTTCTGGTGTCAGCTCCTAATCCATCAGAAATGTTGTTCTCCAAAGCTTTAGACTCAATAGGAGAGTTTTAGATGTGGAATATTATTAAAGCTAAATGGAAGACATGGCCAAGTGGATTTGACTAGCACTCTTTTTGCCTGGCTTGTTCCTGTAGGTCAAACTGCATTCCAAGAGGAGAGGAACAACAGAGGAAGAAGCAGAGGGGTATCTGTACTGGTGGTGTCTCACCCAGATCAGAAGCTCTCATGCCTGTGTTTACACCACTGCAGAGGCTTAATGTGGCTTGGGAGCATCTCCTGAACAGCTGGAAGGTTTTGAAAGGCTGCATACAGCAAATGCCACTCCATACATTCAAAGAGGAATTTGCTGTACATTCTCACTTGGAAGTTGCTTACACTTGAAAGCAAGTTCTGCTTAAGGAAGGCTCTCAGTTTAAAGTACAAGATCTATCCCTCAGTTGTTGAATAATTAGTTGAATAATTTCAGGGACAACCAGGCTGGTGAATTTCACATGTCTCTGCCATGCATGGACAGGTAGAACCGATAAGAAGTGATCACCTGGCAGGCAATGTCTGAGCTGTGATCTTCTACAGACTTGAACTAAGTCTTGAGACAAAGATTCACATTTTAAAAGGAGCAGATAACAAAATGGCAAATAGGAATATTGTAGCCTATTATTTACAGGCACCTGAAAGGAGAGCTGTGACTTATTTGAAGCTTATGTACAGAATAAAAGATTTTTTCCGATATTTCCATCAGAATGTACTTTTAGTATAAACTCTAGAAAATATAATTTTTTTTTCAAAAGACCTAAAGAAAATAACTGTATTATTACACACTGTACTTGCTGGACACAGTTAATGAGTCCTAGAAGGGGAAAGAAAATGGCACAGATGTGTAAAATCCTCCATATCTTTAATGTGCATGTGTGAAATCCCATTTTCTTCCCGTAAAAATAATTCTGCGAGTATTGTATACAACTACACAAGCCAGCTTAGCATTGGTGTTGCCAAGGGAATAAATGAGGTTATTTATTTGCTCATAAAGAGGAGTGTCAATACATCAGATACAATTTGCTTTTCTCTCTAATCTTCTTTTGAAAGATTCTATTGACACAATAAAATAATTACGATGCTTACCAGTTGAATTAGGACTAGCCATATTAAAATGCAGACACAAGTGTCTACCTCTAGATACAATTGTTTGAAAATTTTGGTTTATAGTTGCAACTTCAACTGTTCAAAATATGTACGGCTAGCATCACTCTGACATCCCCCCGTTAATGGTGTCTCTGGTTATTTTGTAGGAAATGGAAGACTTCAACATGAACCATTTAACCGATTGGACTAATTTGGAGACAGAGTCCAGGTCTGTTCCCTGCCTCCTGGCTTGAGGCACTGTGAAGACACCAACACATTCATATTAATAGCATGATTCTGCATAGACCTTGCTGCTGTTCAGGAAAAAGTGTTGTATTTATGACACATATAACCTGACTGTTTTGCCATGCTCCTCTAGGATCTGACTTACTTAAATAAGATTAGGAATATCATAATTAAAGTTCGGAATCTTGTGTTTTCCAGTGGCACAGCTCATAATGTCATAAAAACCTGCAGGTGCTCACAAACAAACCACTCCATGGCACTGTCTGCACTTACAGGATGTAGGTGATAATCCCCAGAGACCACATGTCCACCTCAGGGCCATAGGCACATCCCCGTAGTATCTCTGGTGCTGCAAATGATAAAACGCTTGTCAATAAGATGAAAGTTGAATGCAGAAATAACAGTCACAAAGTCAATTTAAAGTCTGTGCACATTCATGTCTATTAAAAAGTTAGGGCCTGCTCCTTTAAAATTTTAATTAGGGAAAAGTGGCAAATGATTCCCTTCACTAAGTACAAAGCAACAGAAGTTGTGTCCCAGGACAGCCAGAATAAAATGAAAAGCGGACATTGGTTTCAACTCGCTTTTTAGGTTTGTGAAAAGAACCACAGGAAGCAACAGCAGCACTGGAGCTGCAATGTGACAAAGCAGGTGGCACTTTTACTTCAGTATTTAACTTACTTACTTGGTACTTTATTTGGGATTTATTTTTGGTATTCTGTTTTAATTGCAAGGAAAGACAAGCCCATTCCAAGCAACTGCTTTTGCTGCAGTGCAGAGGAGGCGGAAAGGCCAGGCAGCCTCAGGGGACTCTGGAGTCAACCTCTGCCCAAGCATCTGGACAGACACACCTCGAGGAAAGCTGAGCAGACCGCTGTATCCCTCAGACAGTATCTCTTGTTGCTGTGTGCGACTAAAAATGCTCAGGCTTGCTGTAGCTCCACACACCCTCGAGGTTTGCCTCCGACGGGGCAAACCTCCCTGGGCAAAGCTCCCAAGGTGGCAGGATGAAAACGTCACATCTCCAGAGGAGAAAATGGAAGGGCTTGATACTGTGAGAGGCATGACCCTTCCCTCTCCTCACCTCTTGGACACAGACAAAACCTCCCAATTAATTTGGAAAAAATAATTAAAAAGACACCACTAAGCCATGTATGAGTAGCCCTTCTTCTCAGCAGCCATTGTATCTGTATTAATACCCATCAGACGTATGGGATGGCAGCAGAGCCCCTGAGCCCACCAGCTCTGTGATGCATGTGGGATGACTGCCACGTTTCTGGGGCACAGGGGACCTGCAGCACCTACACGCATCAATGCTGCAGCAGGTACCCATCTCTTCACCTTCCCGCATTACACTCCCACAGCCATGAGCAGCAGGGACAAGAAGGGCTGGGGCTTCCCTAAATGTATGACAGCTTCCTGCTGAGCCCCAAGCCCTGGTTGCCCTCCGGACTGACCCAGGCTGCTGGCATGCTCCTGCTTCGCTCCCAACCTCCAGCAGGAGGTCTCCGTTGGGACAGCTAGCTCTCCTGAGGAATGTGCTGCCACAAAACAAGGGAGCAAGGCTCCCCCAAGCATTAATTTAATCAGAGTGTATGCAACTCCCTAGCGGCCTCCAGGCAGCTGGTTCAGACTTCTTCAACTAACCTGGAGGATTTATCATGCAGGGAACACATCCAGTGTTTTTGCAAAGTATTAATATAGAAGGCAAAGGACATTAATCACTAAGTTTGCTACATGCCACTCGTACAGCTAGCAGCTGGGCAAACGCTTGCCAGCCTAAGCACAGACTTTCCCTGCCTCCTTATTCTTCGGCTAGGTAAACTGACGAACAGAGAGGGGCCGTTTTTGAGAAGGCCTACTAGATCTCCACTGATTTTAACACAGGTCAGCCTGTAGCTAACAGGACAGCCTACAGGCGAAGCAAAGCAGCCAATGGCCTCAGAGAAAGAGATGGAGACAGACCAAGAAAAGAGATGTTAATCACTGTTCTTCCTTCCATGTTTGTTAATGCCATGTGCGAGGTTCTGAAGTAAATAGGGCAGTTTTTCTGTTTAATGGCCAATACGCTTCCTCCTCTAGGGAATACAATGTTTCTTGGGATGTTTTCTTGCTCAGGATAGGGGCCGAAGATACTTTCTGCCGTTCTTTCCCTTTTCTCCTCCTTCCACCTCAGTATTGTAAAATGGCCACAAAGGACCAAAGATTTGCATATACTGGTCTGCCTTGCTATCTGGACTGTGATTACACAGTTATATTTCTTGTAAATAAGATTTATTAATATTTCCAGAAGTTTGCTTTTGGTGAATGGATTCAGCTGATGTGTTGCTGTTAGTTTAGATGTTGGCTGTAACAGACTGACCTGGAATCACTGCTCTGCCCTGGCTTATTTTTATGTGCTACTGTCAGAAATCACTTATGCCCTTCTTGTTCAGTTCACTGAAAGCACAATGTCTCAGTGTTAAGTCCCGGGATTTAACACTCAGCAAATTAAGTTCTTTGTTACCATCTTCTTGCTTCAGTCCTCTGCATCCCTTTGTGTGTCCCAGGGTATGGTATTGGTATGTCTTGATGCCAAAGTATCCAGACTCCAGTACAGGTTTTTGTTACTGTGTCCTTCCCGGAGAGGCTGCTGATAGCTGTGTGGACAGGATGTGGGAGTTGGCAGCCTATGACTATCAATTATTCATAATTTAATTTGGCATTTCAACAGTGTTCCTCATGGGTTTCTTCCACTTCTGGAAAGTAATGCTCGAATACTTTCCAGGCACCAGGAATTCTGCATGGTCAGTTAACCCAGGTCATAAACCGAGGATTGCAGGTCACAAAAGC
>KZ505682.1:281802-315813 GCA_002844005.1 Limosa lapponica baueri | reverse complement strand
TAAAAAAAAATACTTTAAGATAAACTCACTGTAAGCAATATTCAAATATTCATAATTGTTATGAGCTGTATAAATTTTTAGTGTTTTGCAGTACGTCTTTCATAGTCCAAATTTCTGCTGATGTCTGTCCAATACTATTTTAATAATTTCAGCATTTTTACAACGGTCAAACTCATTTCCATACAAGTAACAAACTTGTACCATAACATATGTTTTGATTAATAAGCTTCAGTGCTAGGGAATATGAGTTTAGAACAAATTAACCCAGTGACAGTTCTGACTTTTTGGGTTTTATTTCTGCTTTTCAGGGGCTTTTTGAATTTTGATTTTAGGAAGAAGCATTTCACCTCGGAAAGAGAAAATGTAACAACCTCACATTAAGTGCAGTACACCGTAAATAATAAAGCAACGTACCACAGTACCCTGGAGTTCCACAAACTGTCTTCATGGTCACCTGATCTTCCACAATCTTGGAAAGTCCAAAGTCAGCTGTTAAGATTATTTAGGAATATTAATGTTCTTACTTCCTTGTAAAATCACTTTTTTAAACATTGTATATGTAGTTAAATGATTTTTTAGCACTAAATGAACTGTCATTTCCAGAGATGAGGATCAATTTAAAGAATCTACCCAGACTGCAATCCAGAAGCAAAATTTGTCTCTACAAATGAGTATTTCTGGCTCTTCCTTGACAGAAATGGCGCTTGTGCTTTATCTTGAAGACTGCATGATGCCAATACAATGGGATACCCAAGGGCATACAAGCAGTGATCCAGAAACGCATTTTAGGTATATATTCAGCTTCCACTCTGTCAGTAACCCAATAAAATTAGAGGAACAATTTTGGGGTAAAAAATTGTGCATCAGCGATTTCATGGACAAGGGTCAGAGAATGCAGCTCCTGTGAGACAAATCACAGCAGTATTTTGATACTGAGTTTCTAAGGGCATGGAGGTTGTGTGAGAAGTACTGATCATCTGTATTGCGCTGTTTCCACCTTGAATTACTACTCAGACAGCAAGAGCCTTCATGATGTTACACATCACACTTGCATGACTCATTTTTTAAAAGACACTACAACTGAAGTCTTCACAACTCTTAGTTTTCACTGAGAATAAACCGAGCTTTTTCAAATTTCAATTTAGGTGATGACAATCTAGCCTTAAAAAAACAAAATAAAAGTATTTTTGGTTTGTTACACTGAATATAAAAGGAAATGTTTTGACTCAAGAGCAGGATAAAAATAGTTCATATTTTATTCTAGAAATGCATAGTTAGGTTCAGTTGTCCCTGAATGGTTGTCATTCATGTATTATTATTTATCTAAACAGAAATATACTTTACTTTCATAAACACTGCCACTCATTGCAAATCAGATCTCAATTTAAACAAGGCAATAATCTTAACCAGAAGAAGAAGAATCACAGCATTTAGAAAAATGCTTCAGAAGCCCCTACACCACTCTGACCATCAAACCAAAGCAACTGGGTCCTGCATTAAACTATCACGTTACAGTTGATTAGAGTCCTTACAGGAAAGATAAGAACTAGGATAAAATGTAAAGTGAGATACCATCATCCTGTTATGCAAGACTTTCCTTCAAATTTGAATTAAATTGCTTGAGGTAGTTTGTAGAAATCTGCCTTCTGAAACCCATGATTAACACTGGCCTGATGAAAATGGCAACATTCACTCCTTGCATGCTCCTATGCTTGCACGCTCCCTAATAAGGGACCACAAGGTGGTATTTCCAAACTGGTTTTAAAGACACTACGCACAGCTGTGCTGCTGAAGAAGTAACATGCTATTCATTTGAGTATGAGCACTAGCTTCGAATGAAGTGGTGGTGAGACATATATATTGTAAACATCAGTTAGCACATATTACTGGTGAAAAGGAGCTAGGGAAGCATACATTTAATGGTGCTCACCAATTTTTAGCGGTGCATCTGGTGCTGGCGTTGCATAGAGTAGATTTTCTGGCTTCAAGTCACGATGCACAATCCCATTTGCATGCAGGTACTAGAAAAAAAAGAAAGTCAGAACATTTTAGATGTTATGGTCAAGCATGAGTTAACATCTTCCTACTAATCTATAGCAGCAGAATAATAATCTGCTATGAGTGTGACACACATTCACTTCACTAATTTTCAGCAGCTTTTTTTTCTGCAAAACCGCTCAGCACAGGATCCTTGGATGCATACTGTAATCTGAATAGAAAATTACAATTTGGAAAGACAAAGATAGCATCACATCCATTTGAGAAGAAAAAACATCTCAGAAAGTATTATTGACTTGTTAAATACAGTGGTAGCTTCTAGGAAGTAATCTAATAGATGTTGAGATATCAAAGTCTGGCTCAGAGGAAGGTAGTTTCTGCACATTATAAAATTCTTAGAGATAAGAAAATGATCATACAACTATTAAACTATTAAATAGACACCTTTGAGTAGTAAGATGTACTAGGTGTCCTGGGCCAACCATAAAATCCTTGAGGTCCCTGGAGCAGAATTCTCAAGGGTTTTAAAACCACCCAATTGCAGAGTCTCAAAAATCCACCTGTCTTGCTGAAGCACGTGCAATATATGTGAATTCACTCACCACTGAATTCCTTTGAAGATGCTATCTCTGCCTTGCACTAATGGAAAGAAGAATTTCTGGAATAAATGGCTGCCTCTTACACTGCTACAGACAGACAGAGAAAAAAATATACCAAATCATAGAATGATAGAATAGTTTGGGTTGGAAGGGATCTTTAAAGGTCATCTAGTCCAATCCCCCTGGAATGAGCAGGGACATCTTCAACTAGATCAGGTTGCTTAGAGCCCCGTCCAACCTGACCTTGAATGTTTCAGCAATGGGGCATCTACCACCTCTCTCTTGGCAACCCATTCTAGTGTTTCACCACCCTCATTGTGAAAAATTTATTTCTTATATCTAAATCTATTCTTCTCCAGGCTGAACAACCCCAGCTCTCTCAGCCTGTCCTCACAGCAGAGGTGCTCCATCCCTCTGATCATCCTCATGGCCCTCCTCAGGACCTGCTCAAATAGGTCCATGTGTTTCTTGTGCTGAGGGCTCCAGAGCATAAAATATACTGATAGACAAAAAAGGATAAACTAGTGAAACAAATTCTGTATTTCTTGTTGATAAAATATTCAGCAGAAGCCTCTTAAGTCTTGGAAGAGAGATGCTTAAGGGCAGAATCACATTATCTTACTTGCAAGTCTCCTGGTCTACATTTTAGTAACATTTCTGTCAGCTGTGCTCTCACTATTAAAAAAAAAACCACTGTGCACTGTTATGCAGCAAATGACAAATGGTTGTAGAAAGCACAGCTACAGTGTGCACCTGAGTTAGCATCTGAGAAGAATTCTCGACTGTGTATCTCATTGGAAGTTTAGTTTGTATAAGTTGCCAGTGATTAAGTAACATTAAGTAAGAATTCACTGCTCTTTCCTTGGGAGTTGTTTTAGTGACACTGAGTGCTTTTTAAGTGTGTGCTTCTTACAGTGCAATAAATGCTTTGTTGACTTTCTCTAAAATCCTAAAGTCGCAGTATTTGTCATGACGTGGCTTGTGGAGATCAGCCAAAGACTCTCATCTACTTCACTTCACAGTGAAATCTTAGTGCTTGTGCCAGCTGCATTTTCTACAATGCAAAAGCTACTCAGTTATCCAAGGCAGAAGGCGGCAACAATACAGGGAAACCGATGGATTGTACACCATTACATCATTTAATGTGGTCACATCTGCCTGGCTGCACACATTCATGTCCACCCTGGATAAAAATATATCTTTATCTGCCAGTGAAGACATAACTGTAGCAAAGATGCTCCCACAGCATGGCACTGGTGAGTTTGACATGCAGAGGTAATAGCGGCACACAGGGAGCGCACCAAAAGCAGTAAGTTGGAGCGGACAGAAGGAGATGTCTGAGCCAGTCTGTGTTCATGTCCTGCAAATCAGTTTAGCTGACTCTGTAGCAGTGAGAACGATCAGACATTTCACCATTTTTCAGTGGAAAGCAGACACTTCCAATTCATTCTTACAGAAAATATTTGACCAAATTTGTGAAGAGAAACATTCCAGCCAAGTCTGCAGTCTTTTACCAGGTCCTTTTGCACACATGCACATTATCTTAAAAACATTTTATGGTGTAAGGCTGAAAACATTGAAATATTCTTCTCTTCCCAGAATCACATTTTTGTGGGAGGGAGATTTGGGAAAAACCTGGGGAGAAGCTGTTCAACTTTATGACCTTTTAAGTCATAACGTGAGAGTGGATCATAGGGTTCCTTCTCAGACATAGGAAGAACCATAACCAATGACATCTGTTAACCATGCTTGTGCCTCAAGACTGGCTGCATTTTTAACAGATTCGTATTGAACTTGCAGTGTGAACTCCTTTTTTGTTATGAACTCACAAGAAAATTTCCCTCCTCTACCCAGCCCACCATTTGCAGAAACTCACAGGATGTGGAGCCCAACATATGTGCTTTGCCTCAATAACCTAAGTCTTTCAAAGACTGCCACTGCAATAGTCTGAGCTCTCTCTCATGTCCCCTCCTCACAACACCTGCAGCTACTAGTACCCTCTCCACCACACCTCCCCTATCTCCCCAGCATCTCCTAGACCACCCATGGTACCTGCTCTGACCTCTCCCTGTGGTTCACATAGATCCTGTCATGGTTGCTACAACCCCTAATCTCAGTCCCTGCTGCTCTGTCCTCTCTCTCCCACTGTTTCTCTTGCTTGACTTCATATTTGGGCACAAGATGATGCCTGAACTGCTTGGACCAGCCATGCATGCAGCTGGGGCCGCCTTGAGCTGCCAAGTCATGGGTTTAACAGACCTACTGGTCTTGTATCTTCGAGACCTCGCCACCTGTCAAATTTTGTTTAGGTTGGCCGATAGGGTCAAGAGTCTTGGTGTGGAGTAACAGACAAAAGGGAAAAATGGACAAAAAACCTCTGTGTTTTCGCTGTTGTGGAAAACCCATTCTTCAACCACACTGAAGTACCAGCTAGCCTTGTGGATCCCCAATCCTCTGAGAGGAGAGAACACTGGCTGGACTTCTGTAAAAGGTACCAGCCTCCAAACAGGTTACTGAAGGTTTCCAGCACATACAGTGACCTCCTGTCCTCCAGCATGAGCCACCTGTCATTCACTGAGCATGTTTCCTGCTCCACAACCCTCTATGAATGGGATCTTCCACGACTGTCCATTTTCAGCATTGCTCCCTTACTTGGTAAATACCCTGGGACTTGTTTGCAAATTTTCACCAGTCCCCATGTAGCACAATTGCTCCTGGTACTGACGACTACTTGGTAATTACATTGTCTTGTATAGACATGAACAATACTCTGAGTTAAACTACCTTGATTTAGAAATGGATTTAGTTAAATTAGCATAATCCACTTTGTATAACACTTATTCCAATTTATAAAAGCTCTATTTTGACTAATCTTCACTTTATTTCTCACATACTGATTTTAGTAAGCGTCGTGTTCCTTTGCAGGCAGTGCCTCTGCAGCATAAGTTCAAAGACTCTCCGAGTTTCCAATACAGCTTTGGGCATTGCATACTCTCATTGTAAAACAGGTACCCTGTGCTCTACTATTTATATGCTAGTCTCTTAATGACTACATGATGTGAGTAAATAAGATCACGGCCCAGGTAATAAGCCAGAGCAAGCGTACTGGCTCACTTTATGATCTAGACATTGCTGAATTACATCACTTTCCCCACCTATAAGCCACGGATGAGACTTGAAAAGCATTTTAATTCTATGGATGGATTTTAGATGCACAGTGCTATACAACAGTTTAACATAACATGCACAAAAAATGTCACCATGACATGATACTCTTATAGTAGCTAAAATGTCCTGTTTCCACTTTCTTCTGATTTTCAGTAGACAATGCCAACCACTAAAAGAAAATAAAGGCATGGCAGTTCTCTGATTGCAGCTTTGCTAATTTGTGTTGGTGAAATAAGATGGATACAGAAAATTTACACATACATCAAAATTCTGTATTTCCATGGCAACATTACATGGATATATTTAGCTCTGGTTATGTCCTGTAACATCTATGTACTAAAATGTAATATTTACTTGTAGAATAACAGCACTTCATCTGGCCTGGTGAGATGTAGATACAAGAGAGGCCTCCAAAGGATCTCAAAGCAAGGCCCATGGAAGAAGACCTAGAGGAAAAGTCTCCTCCATGCATGGCAGTTTCATCTGAGCAGCTGGCTAATGGCACGGGGAAGAGAAATTATGCTTTCTTATGAATCTTCTCCTCTGATTATTTTTTTTTGAACGCCACATCAAGGCAGGTGCTATAAACAGGCACAGAATTGATTTTAAGGAACATAGAGCTATTCCATTTAGCAAAAGAGAATGAACAAGACAAAGTGAAATAGAAACACTAGAGACCCTGAGCAATACGTATTAAATTAGGGAATTTAAATGCAAAGGAAATAACGTAAATAATAGTGAAAAAATATACTTGTGCATCCTATGATCGCGCTACTTTTTTAATTGCTGAGGCCAAAGAGATGTATTTAGGCCAGGTGGGTGAATCGGTGCTTCAGGCGCAGTGGGGTACTGCATTATTAGTATAGAGCACCTCAGATAATCTGGAGGAAATGTATTCTAGCAAAATTGAGTATAATAGTCTTACTACTCTTCGATAAATGTTGAGGACAGACTCAGCATGACACTGAAGTGAGAATAATATGCAGGCCCTTTTCTGAAAGACTTACTAGTTAACATAAAGGCAGCCTTCATCTTGGCCTTTACTCCCATGGTACACAACCGCAACTCAAGACTGAACAATTGCTGTGACTCTAATTGTGACTGCAGCAGCATGTTTTCTTTTTTCTTTTTTTTTTTTAACCTTCTTTCTAATTGCTGTATAAGAGTTCCCTTGCTCTTTGTTTTATCCTTTAATAATTCAGGCTCCTATCTAACTTGACAGATTTTATGACAAAAGGAAATATGAAGATTGCTTAAAACTCTGGCCTTTTTCCTTAATTTTATTTATGGTACGTATTACACGGAACCGAAAAAAAGTAGGGCTGAAATGAACCTGAATCATCTACTCCTCTCTTTGCTCCTTGGTAGCATCAATTACATCTACAACAGTTGTTTCTCCAATTTATGCTTAAAGACCTCTGATATTAGAGACTTCACAATTTCCCCAAGCAACTTATTACCGGGCTCTGCTACCTTTACTATTAGAAAGTACTTCCCTGTGACTTCCCGGGATCTTAACAGGGGCAGATGATTACCTTGTTTCTTATATACCGTAGAGGCAGAAAGCAGATTATTCTGTTTTTCGCATCAGCCTTTTGAGTACTTGCTATCATGCACACAATAATTCTTCTAAGACCAAAGGACTTCAGTTTACTCAGTCTTTTCTTACACACCACCTTTTCCAGACCTGTGATGATTCTTGTTGTGCTCCTCCAGGCTGTATCAACTTCCATCAATATGTTGGAAATGCAGAAATGTATTCCAGTTGTGGCCTAACAAACTTTACAGGATGTATTCATAAATCTATTTGCCTCTTTGCCCACTCCTGTTTGCCTTTTGATCCAGTGTAACTTTCAGGTCCTATCTGTTTTGTTCCCACTCTCATGTTTTCACTGTAGACTATTCATCTACAATTTTGTCCTTGACAGTATAGAAAGGACATTGAATTTCACCAAAATTACTTTATTTCTAATCCTACTCTCCAATATACTTGCAGTTTTTCCCAATTTTATGTTGTCCAAAATTTTCATAAGTGTACCTTCTATTCCATCATCTGAGATTGTTAACAAAAACACTAAAAAAGCAGACCAGAGAAGATTTTTCCTGAACATCCACTCTTGATCTTTACATAAACTGATAGACATTTTTTCACTACAGACAACCAGTCTCCATCCAGCTTAAAATCACATAATTGTGACCACATTTCCCTAATTTCTTGCAAGACTGTCGAGTGAGATAAGTACCAAGAGCTTTACTCACGTCAAGTGTGCATCGTACCTTCTGCTCCTCCCCTACTAATGATGGCTCTTACCCTGCTTGAGAAAAAATCAGACTGATTTGGCCTGCCTTGACCTTGACCAAAACCTGTCTTGCTAGTGACCTCCCCGCTTTGTTATCTCCCAGGTGCCTCATATTCCTTTGCTTCATTATTTACTGCAGATTTTTTCTGGGCAGTGGAGTTAAGGCAGTTGGTCTATAATTCCTCCCTTCTTCCCCTTTAAGATGTATTCTTCCTCTCTGCCCAGCCTCCATCAGAAGTGTTACCTCTTAAATCTGTTTCTGACTTAAAAAGCTTGCTCTTTAAAGACTGTACTATGAAGGTCACCGGGTGCAACCAATTAAAAAGATCTAAATGATTTGAATACTCTCTGGCTTAGTTTTTTCATATTCTAGGCTTACATTTTACTGCTCAGTCACTGCTGTTAATTGTGGTAGGCATTAGTTATAGCTGAACTTTTACTGAAAATTAGTGAAGAAAAAAAAAGAAGACAAAAACACTGCTGCCTTCTGCTTGACATCTTTCAATAGGTCTCCTTCACCCAGGCTTCTTCTTATGAAGATGACTGCTTTTGCGACCCTTCTTATCTCATGCTAGATGCATCTCATTTTCTGCCCTGACCTTTCTTACATTGTGTTCAAACTCCTGATCTTCTTCCAACTCAGGCTTAAACAACCTGGCCTGTTTTCTGCTTTCTGTATACTTCGTGCCTGTGTTTAACTCCAGGATGTGCTGCCCCTGAGCAGTACCTTCACTCAAGTGGACAGATGAGAAACCAGCTGACCCTTTGACCCCATCACTGTGCTCTGAGGGTCCTGCACTCTCTCGGGCAGGCACAGGATCACTGCTGGCAGCAATACAAGTTTCCTTCCATCAGCAAGTAAGGGAAAAGTCCTAAATCACCTCTGTCTCCACTTGTGAGAGTGACTGTGAGCTGCGCAGCCTTTGGGTTTCATGATTAACCAGGGTACTTTGATGTCAACTGGATCCCAACTCTGGACATGATCTCCAAATGAACAGAGGCCGTACAGCAGAGGCTGCTCCGGCAGCAGCGAGCATCCTCACGATTACTGTTGTGCATGTGCCCTAACTCCTTTGTGAACCCATCCTGTTCACCAGCCCTTGGTCTGGCTTACAGACCCTCCCGCCACGTACGAACCCAGCTCCTTCATACGGTTGCATTAAAAGAGATGGTTAAGGGAACTCCACTTGGAAATGCACCTCTTGTTCATGCCTGGCTCACAGCTGCCCTCCTGGGCAGTGCTGCTTTGTAGGGTAGCACACACTGCTTCTCAGGTTAGTGCTGAACACTGCCCTGGAAATGCTCTGGGTCGAGGACCCTGCACCCCTTTTTCTCCTCAGAAAAGATGACGGTTTTCTGTCTGCACTGGCTTCGTAGTGGGGAGAAACTTGTGGTCTGATGTGGCCGGGGCAGTGGTTTCATGATATAAATTTCTGTCCAGGATGCCTAAAATATGACTGCCACATTCATGAGTACCAGATTCATTCATGTTTTTAAAGGGAAAATTTCTATCAGTTTTATTAGTCCATAGAATATATTTAGGACTTGCACACTGAATTTATTACAAAATCAAGCCTGTAGGGTCCTGACGGGAGAACCAAAGCCATACATCCCAATTCAGTGGTGGACTTCTTCAGCTATAAATGCAGTCCGTACAGCCTTAAGAAGCTGAAAAGAGCACGGTTTTTTTCTCCCTTTTCAGGAATGTCTAGACTTGTAATCAAGGTCTATCTGCCGCCCTTACAAAAGTGTGTTATTGCATAATGAAAGCTATAGTTTGATTAAGCTATATACTGTTGGATAGAGATGTGGCTAATTGATAAAGTTTCTCAAGTAGTTAAGAGAAAGTTTAAACACACCTTTAATAATCTAACAGGACAAAGGAAAAAACATACATTCCTGTTTTCTCTGGCTAGGAAAATAAGTGAGCTCACCTTATATATTTAGAATGGCAAAGCTAGTCTCCATATAATTTGTGTCTAAAATAATCATTCATCACCAGTCTTACAGAATACAGAGAAATAAATATGCATAATTCAAAATGTACACTTAGTCATACACTCCACACTGGTGTAGACTTTGGAAAACAAGACACATGCAGCTTGTGGGATTCAAGAGAAATTGAAAATTTCACAGTTAGTGAGCACCTACGCCCTGTTATAATCTGCATGTATCAGCCGATTTATAATTCACACTTCCAATTGCACAAAAATTACAGTTTGAGACGAGGATATCAGATGTGACCTGGAGTTACTGTAGTCTTATCCTAGAGCAAATGATGCAGTTCCTCTGCAACTCAGGTTCCACATCTTTAAAACTGTTGTGACATGTACACTGTGTTTTAGATGTCTGAGTGACAAGCGCAAAAGGGGAACAGGGATACTAACTAATCTGCTGTTGAAACTGTGCTGTCCCCAGTGAAGTCCATATAAAATTCCACTACTTTAACTGATTCAGAATTTACTTAAAAGCACAGTATTATGGCTAGTATGAGAAGCCTGTTTCTGTGCTTCCATTTATCTCTCAGGCAGCACATAACTTGGAATGCAGAACAGGACCTGAAATCCTATATGCTAGGCTCTGGGAGTTGGATAGTTTGATTTCTGCTGATTATGGAAAAGTGCATTATCTGAGTTGGTTGCTTACAGTATAAACAATTTGTTTTACAAAGAAAACAAAAATTGAAATTATTTTGGAAAAGCAGGGACTGTTTTGAAGCATATATGAGAATTCTTGCTTAAAGAGCTTTAAAAAACTGACGCTTTATTGTTAGTGTCAGAACCCAGCTCCACAGGAATCCACAAACTTCCAGTAATAAAAGTATGAAATCAAGTTATATACACAGCATAATCTTCCCTCTTCCACCATTCCCTTACTACAGTCACATTGGCTTTGGGATCCAGTGAACAGAAGACCATTTTATCATTGCAGAAGACAAAAATAACATTCATTTCGTTTCTGGATATATTTAATCAAGTTTTGGATTTCTGTATCTGGGTTACAACAAAATGGAGCCTTAGAAAGGCACCAAATAATGAAAGCTTATCCAAACATCTTGCAGAAAGCCTATTGTTTGCACTTGTCTTGCTTTTACTGGTTGCTCTGGGAAATTGGACTATGCCATTATGTCTACTACTTGATGCACTGACTTCCAAACATTTTCATAAAACTTCAATTACTTTAGTTAAACTCATTTAACAAAATATTGTTTTCGTGGAACAAAGAATATTTGCCCTTGTACTTTGTGCAAGTATGCATTAACGCAAGTAATTTGATTTATGATATCAGATAATAAATCTGTGTATTATAAAAAAGCATGAAGAAGTGCATCAGCATAGATGCATAAATCCAAATCTGTTTATTTTCTTTGCTGATCTACTATATTAAAAGTTTTGAGATAGCTCAGAAGGGAAGTTCTAAATGAAACAATTAGGTTATATAAAGTTTTAACTGCCATCTCCACAACTATTTTCTTTTACATTTGGGAGCAGTTTTATCTTTTGAACGTTCCTGCTTTTATAAGAGGGAAGCAGCCTTAAGGATGACGACACTACACCAGGTGTGATCACAGCAAATCATGTACAGTCATTTCTGTACAACCTGACATATGTAGGGGAGGCTAACGCACACACCTTCCCACACAAATCCCAAATGAGCGGGCTTTGTGAAGAGAGCTAACTGTTTGCAGTGGTATGAAATTCTCCTCTTAAGCTGTAAGTAGGCCACAGCACCAGAGTAGGAAGAAAGGCTTTGCTATGGTGGCTTCTTCTTAAATACATCCAGAAGAGCCGCCCACTTGCAGACTATCTGAATTCAGCAAAGAATTAACGCACATTAACAATGTTCCTCACGCAGCCTCTCTGCTTAAACTTTCTTTTTTCTGCATACCTGGGGTGCAGGAGATGAAGACGATGCTTCTCTTCCTGCAACTGCCCAGATCGCTCAGGCAGGGGAACCTTTCCGCTGCAGTCTCCAGACCCACCAGGCACCTGCTGCGTCCCTGCCCTGCGTCTGGTTGCGTAATGAGAAAGTGAAGGATATATGTTCTTTTGGGTAAAACTCAGTCATTTGTGATAAAATGATATTAGATGCAGGCTAATGCCACCAAATTGCAGTGGGCAGAACTTACTTAACATGTATGACTTGATTTCTCAGAGCTGCCGAGGTGCACCACCCCCCCCCCCCCCCCCCCCCCCAAGAGAGGATGCAAAAAAAAGTAACAGAAGAGCTAAAAAACCCCATAAACAGCCTCCTCCCTAGAACAAAAGCCAAAACCTAGCAATCCTCCCCTTGGTACCAGCATCCATTTCCTCTGTAGTTTTGCACAACTCACAGAACCTCTCTGCTCGACTGACTTCACTTACAGTAGCTCTTATAACCCTCTGAAGTGTGCTGGGGTTTTATTGTTTGTACAAAAAGCATTACATGCACATCAAATAGCTACCACTTTGTTCTACTCACTCCCTGTCTTCAGCATTTTTTACTTTATTGACCACAGTCACGTTATAAACAAATAGAAAAAAAAATCTGTAATGAGTTTTTAATTAGCTTCAAAACATGAAAAATATTTAAAAAGTATTAGACGTGCAATTATCTTAAGACCAAGCTAAAAAAGAACTCAAGAGCTTCACAAATCCACTATATATGCCCTTGTAAATTAATGTCACTGTAGCAAACTTAAAGGGAAGCAATGCGAAATTTTGAAAAATCAGGCTTCTTCTTGTAAGTCAACAGCATAAATCTGCAGAAGGTATTTGGTCAATCTTCCATCCCTGTATAGAATACAAACTTCAGCAACATCACTGTAATTCTAGCAAATCTAAAAAAACAAAAAGATTCTGTATTCTGAGTCGGTTACCGAAAACTAAGTTATGTTGTTGGAAGTCAGTAACATCTTTGGTTTTGCATTAGGAAATTATAAAGATACAAATGAAAAACACAATCTAGAATAGATCTAAAGCTGCTGTCAATGGCACCTGGTGCTAGCTCAGACCCCAATAACCTCCAGCAACAGAGAGCCATTTAGACGATGGAAAACTGTTCCTGGCAATGTTAGGTTTCACTAACCACAGAGATTTGGTAACCATAGCTCTAGTATACCTGTAATGGAGTCATAATGTAATGCCCTAATTAGCTGCAGGTGCACATCTGTTCATTCTACACTAACAAATTTTAGTTTTCTTGCAATAATTTAAATTTTTGTATTCTAATCAAAGCACTACATTTCATGGCTGTTGATTAATTTCTCTCACTTTTTAAGAGGGGTATTTCACAAAATAACGCAACTCTTAAATGGGTAGGTTAAAGTCTACACTACTTGCTTTTGAAGCCTAAGGTGGTTTTGTTCTGCCTGTACAATGCAGTTACACTACTGCACTAACGCACGACGAGGAGTGTTTCTGGGTGCTAAAACTCAACTGTCTACACTGTCCAAATTTTAAGAAGAGCCCTGGGTAAGTTAGCGCTGATCAAAACAACTCCCTGCTAGTCAAGCCAAGGATTCTTCCCACCAGGCAACCTGAAACTGGCCACTTGGTTCTGAAGGCTGGCACAATTTAATGGTATGGATATGGGCTGTTGCAAGCAAATTGGCATTGCTGACAGAAAGTGACCCCCGCTAATTTACCAGCATGCACAGAGAGCTCATAATTAAAGCAGTGGGGTGGTAGTAAGACCAGACTGCAGGAATTGTGCATCAAGGGCACACGTAGCACAGCAGGGCACTGAAAGCCTCACATGCGTGTTTTGGGAGGGTCACACTTAAAATTGTTTCGAAGGTGAGATTTCAGGGTAATAAACCAATGAAGGAGTATGACATTTCTCTTGCCCGTCTGTGAAACTCTCTTCCTGAACTATGCATATAAAAAGTCTATCATTTTTAACACATCGTTGTATCTAATGAATACTTGGATTTCTGCATTTGAATTCCTATTTATGCATAAACTGCACACAGGTGCTGTTTTGGGTTAATTATACTGCCTTCCTTGAATTTTGAACCTTGGCCTACATGTAATAGCGTCACTTGCTAAGCCTCATATTGATCTTACAGTTAAGAAAGGACTGCCTAGATCATATATTAAAAAAATATATTAATTTACTTTTCTTACAGCCTTTTTAAAAAACATAACTCTAAACAGCACAGCCCTCATGTCCTACATGCACAGAAGTGTTTCCATTTATTTATCTGCTAGAGGTGAGCCCCCACCCCCTCCGATGCAAAAGCCCACCTCAGTCTTCCAGGTGCCATTATATTACACCACAGAGGTGGTGTTGCAAACCTGGACTGATCTCAGCCTCACAGCACAGTGGCACGTGCACTCTCCTACTCCGAAGTGAGGAAGGAAAACAATATATTGTTTCTGGCAGCAACACCATACCTCAGGAACGTCCTCACTTGAGGTTCACCTTGCAGGCTACATCTGCCAACTATCCTGCCCTTTCATGCTTGTGCAACACAAAATTTCCATTCAAAACCAGCAAAAAAGTCTACTGTAGCTCTGCCATGGTCACTCAGTGTTCTTTTCATCTGAAAAAAAAAAAAGGATCCCCCAAACCAGCTAGAATTCGTAACATCCATTTCCATTCTAGGTTTCCAAGCCTGAATTTGTCTCCAGGTGATGATATTAAGAACAAACACTTTTGTTATGCACGAGAAGGTATCAGCAATATTGTGAAGAAATAAAATATTTTAAAAATTCGAAACCATAAAAATGAGCTACGCCTGCAAGAACATAACTGTAAGGAGTTAAAAAATTCTCATCTACTGGAAAGTGGAGGAGGTCAGGATGATTAGGCTGTGGATACCTCTATTATGTAGGTGACTGCTTCCTTTGAAAAGCTATCTGAGATTGCATATTAATATAATTATGAGTTTTCTGGAAAAGAATATTACATGGTTTGTGCAGGATCTTGAATGCAAAAGAACAATTCACATTCTGCTGGGAAATGTTACGATCTTATCAAGGAACCTGATGTTTGTTTTGTGAATGACTGGAATTCTGAAATACCATGTGTCACTGGAGAAATGCTGAATTGTAAACCTGAATTTGCTACCAGCTCCTCTGTTTTTGGCAAGATCAGCAACTGATCAAAATGGGATGTTTAATTTCTGTCTAACAAAGAAACCTCCCTGTGGATTTGGTGCTCTAGTCCAGATCTTTAAGCCAAGCCACACTGCTGATTTTTAAAACTCACCATGTTACTAATGTCTAATCTACAGAAGGCTAGAAATATTCTACTTTATGAGATCAGCTAATACTTGAAGACATAGTAAGACATTTCGTTTTCATTAGAATTCTACTTTTTGTCAGTGAAAAATTTTCAGAATCCTGTTTCCACACATTTTTCCTAGTTTCTACATGGATCTATCTTAATTCAAAATTTCGTTATTATAAAGGAGACCTCCAAAAGAACCTACAAAAATTAAATTTCTGTTTCTCAGTTATTGTGCCATACCCAGGTTTCAGAAAAACCCTGTAAAAACATTTGACCAGAACAAAACTGTTGTGCTAGGCACCATGTTCTACGAAAACTCACAGCTATGGAACTGAGAAGAAAACCTTGGTATGTTGACTTTATATTGTGGACAGATTGTATTCCCAATGCAAATAGGCCAATCTTTCCTAAACTGCAACCCTCAGGCCTATTTTTGTAGGAAAGGGACAAGAATATGTGGGGAACTCGTACAATACGAGTGCTTTCTGCAGCAAGCACTGACAAAGCATGGCTACGAACGTGCTGCCATCTCCGACGTCTGCCTCAGGTTTGCAGTCAGAAAAGCCGCTGATGGCAGAGGGCCTGAGGTGCAAAACCATCTCAGGTGTTTGTGTTCGGGCCACTGGTAAATAGTAATTTCCAATTAGGACTCACATCCAGAAAACCCAACAGCCACATGTGACAAACTGCAATGAATCCTACGAAATCAGTGGAAATGTTTCTGTCATCTTCAAAGAAATCAAAGTATGTGTGCTAGTTTTGTTTTTTGTACTGCACTACCATCATAATTCAAGTATCTCTGTAGCCTTGATCAGCTCACAGTCAACGCTGTAACTCTCAAAGATAGTTGAGGCCTTCTGTTTTAAAAGCTGCACTCTGAAGAATGGAGATAGGGTGGCAATATATTTTTCCTTTTGTATTTTAATTTAGGACTGTGCTTTTTATATTGCATACAAGAGACTTAAAGATTAGGGAAAGGATTAAATTTATTCCCATACTAAAAAATAGCCACAGGATAATTAGAAATCTGTCTGGTCTACTGTTTGATCTTTATTGATTAGTCTGGCAATCATTATGAGATATAAAATGTATTTATTGTTACAGAGTAAATTCCAGATTGAGGGCATGATGGTATTAAAATCTTATTTATAAATTCTTTTACTCCAAATCTCAGTAAATAGAATTAAAGCAGGTAATGAGAAACAAGAATGTCAACTGGGATGAAAACCTTTTTATCTCACACCTCTGAATCTAAAATTAAATCAGTGTTAAGATGAACAAGCTATTTTGGCCTCAGGCAAGTAAACAGCTAAATTCCTATTGATCAGAGTGTGAAAACAATCTGACTGAAGAACTATGAAGGGTCTGATTGAAAATTATGTTCCCTCTTAACATCCTAGCTTTCACCACCTCACTCTTTATAGTGCCATCATTTATGGGTGTTTCTAATCATAGAGTCTTCTGGCTTGCTATGACCTGAATTACGAATGTGAAATATAATGAAGAAACATACAATTAAAATTCAAAGCCTTTCACTATTTTGTATGGTATAAATGAGCAAAAGGAGCCCAAGGAAGGTCCCTTTAGCCTTTGCAGGTTATGGTTGAACAGATTTGCTAGAGTAAAAAGTGCTAGTGGAAGGTAAATCAATGTTAATTTTAACATGTTTCAGAACAAGGGGTGCTTCTCCTACCTCTGATGAACCTCTTATCATCAAACCACACTGGACACAACAGCAGATGTGCATGTAAACACTGATACTGAAGGACAAAGCAATGCTTTGCCTATGGACTATTTACAGAGCATAAAATCCTCACCTTCAGAGCTTTTGACAAACTAAGCTTCACGCAACAATCACAGACATGAATACTGGATTCTGGATTTCAGTAAGGTATCTGATATTACTTCGGATCAATTACTGGTTTAGCTGATGGTGGCAGTGAAGGAAATGGAGATTAGTAGGAGAAATGCAAAATTGGCAAGAAATTTAATCCAAGGGCAAAGCAGGTAAAGTACTTCTAAGAGGGAGAGGAAAGTACCTGGTGTGGGGAAACCTCTTCTGGAGAACCAGGGATCAACAGGGAGTGGAGAGGCTGCTGTGTGATGAGATGATGCCAAACTCGCTGTGCTCAGCAATGCAAAGTAGAGGTTTGAAGGGGGATTTGACCGCTATAATTACATCACAGTGAACACCATGCAGGGTGGAAGGAAGGGGCTTAAGCTGAGGGATTCTTGGCACGAATAAAAAAAAACAACTAGAAACTAGCTATCAATGTCTTTAGGCTAAAAATGAGAAAAAGGCTCTTCACTGTGAAACCTGCAAGTAATCAGGGCAACCTTCCAAGAAGCGTGGGGAGGTCAAATCATGAACTGCTTCTAAGGTGATGTTCAGTACAGTTGTAAAGAAGAATACAGGATACGGCTCCTGTAAGGGCAGTGACTGCAGCAGAGAGCTAAGGAAATACGTCTTATCTGAGTTTGTGACCCTGCAGAGAGAAACTCCTTCATCTTCCTTCAGGAGAGTTTGTGTGAAGTGTCAGGCCCAGCCAGATCACGCCTCTCAAAGCAATCACCAGGGAAAACCACCCAACTTTCCCATTCAATCTCAGGGGCTCGGTGCTGGGTGAGTACCTCTGGTCCCTGCCAGTGCTGCAGTGATGTAGACAGCCTGGTGTCCAGACCCCTTCTTGGGGGACTCAGCAGGCAGCAACCTGCTTGAGCCCAGCTGCCTATCCTCCTTCTCTTCCTCTTCTTCCTCCTCCTCCTCCCCGTAGTGCCCTCTGCTCCCCTGTCCACCCCAGCCTGGCTGCCTGCCTGCTCTGTACCCCGTTGCTCCCACTGCCTCGGGCACTACCTAGGCACACAGCGGTGACTGCAAACGGACAACAAGCTGGGGCAAGGATGGGGACACCAGGGAGTGGAAACAGTACAGAAGGATGGGAGGCAGAACGCTGAACTCTGGATATTAGGATGTTGCTGCAGCTCTGTTATCTACAAAGGGAATTTTGCCTTTAAGGTAGAGGTTAGGTTGCAGTAGATTTTCTCTGAAAAGCATGGTTTTCCATTTTTCCACTTTAAAGGCTTCTTTTAGAGTGTATTAGGTATTTTTCTTTCTCCTCCTTTTATGCTATAGCTTTTTGGATGCTTTTATAATTGCAGTTTCTAGGTTGTGCTGCTCGGCAGCTATAGGATTTGATGCATGGGGAATCTCACTCCATGCATCAAATCCTATTTCTTAGGTAAGAGCAGGCTGCAAGCACTTGTGCAGTGGGACTGGAGGAGGACACTCGGGCTGGAAGTAGGAAGCCAAAAAGAGAAACGATGAGCCAGGAGGACTTTGTTCCACCACTGAACTGGAAATGACAACTGCATCCTTATTTAAGGATTGATCTCAATTCAGTGCTTCACAGGGTGAGCATCCTACTGAGAGACGGTCTCTGCTCAGCCAAGGCAGCAGTACACAAAATGCTGCAAACCAGTAAGCGGAAATGACTTTCCTGTCTGCACAGCGCTGCACTGGAAGAATTTCAGATGAGGAATGTCTTTTGTCAGGCACGAACAGCTCAGGATGCAGGCTCTTAACAGCACGTCAAGGGGGAATGATTTAAGGGGCTGCTAGCTCCAGTTCAAGGGGGAATGTGGAGCAGAGAGATCTTGAAGCTCTGAGGAAGTGATAAAAACGAAAGTTACTGCTGAAAATGATGTCTTTCAATCTGTGAGGCTCAGAGAAAACTGGCAAACATATGTTTCACTCAGACTTTTGGCAAACACCAAAGATAGCACTGCAGACTATGAGGCTGAGTTTCCGCATGGTCTCATCTATGACAAGGTTTCCAGTTTATGTGCATTCTTTTGCTTATGCTTTTAATTTTGGATAATTAACAGTCTTCAATTTAGTCCTCATAATTCTGCTAACAGATTGCCTATAGTCCGTCTTTGCTTCTATTGCTGCTATTTTTATTTTTTTTAACTGTTTTCCAAGTACCTTTTAAAATTTTCTCTCCTGTTCTTCATCCTGCAGGGACAAATAGTCAAGCCATTTGTATTTTCTTGCTCATTTGGGGGCCTGCCCCTCTTCTCTACTATCACACTGACTCTGTTTTAGCCTGTCCACCTCCTTCTGCTGAGGTCTCTCACACTTCTTTGCACTGCTCCTGTTACCCAGATACTCTTACCAAGATCTGTATTAAGCACCAGCTCCCATCCACCTTGAACATGGGTGCATACCTTGAATCTGAGATTGGAGTTCTCCCAGAATAGTTGAAATCAGGTTCAGATCCCACAGTAAGAAATTTATTAACTCTGAAGCCCATGGCCTTATGAGCAGAGATTAAACACATGAGCTTATTTAGCTTAACAAAAGTTGCAGGTTTGGAGAGGAAACAACTGCTGTTTCTCAAGACAGCACGCAAACATCTAGAATGGAGGAGATAGAAGAAGGAATGAAAACACACAGTTGTTCCCTAATCACTGGGATGAGAACAGGTTTCCAACAGGAAATCGGGAGCAAAAAGCTGACTTGCCTATGACTGTGGCTCATCACTCTCCGAGAAGATATATATCGACAATGGCAACACTGCAAATGAAAACTAGAACTATGGAGAAGACGGAAACAAAACACTGAGATTCAGATTTGAGCATCCTTCCCAGGCTCCAAAAGGGAGCATCCCTACGAAGTCAGGGATGCTTTTTTCCAAGCTGTGGAGTCAACAAGGCCAAACTTAATGGCTGTGTTTGCTCCACTGACTTCAGTGCAGCATTCATGATCCACACAGATGGGCAATCGCATCACAATAAAATGTGTACTTTTATGTAATGTATACCTATGTTTCAGCATGGGCATGTATTTTTTTTCCCCTGATAAATCAGTGAACAGAAAGTTTGGGGCTTCAGCTGGTAGTTACATGCAGTCAGCATTCAGTTTCTGTGAGCTTGCAGAGATGCGAGTAACTGTGTTTAGACAAATATGATTAAACAAAGCCAGAACGGTTTTAGATAAACCAGTGCTGTTTCCAAACAGGGAAACAGACACTATCAGGCACACCGTCAAATGCAAGATTTAGCAGGAATAGCTCAAAAATACAACACCAATGAAAATGCCACTTTTTCCACCATTAAAATGACATCTACTGCAGTTACCTCTTCGACGAACTTAATTATCTTAACTGCCACTCTGTTTAAGATACCTTATCCTAGGTTTTGGAAACTTTTATCACAGAATTGTAACCGTATGCATATAAACTCTGGGCAAAAGCCAATTATTTTCCACAGAAACAAATACTCCAGAGCCTACTGAGAGCGGCCAATGTTAAGTTACAAACTATCACATTACATGGATGACATTATGTATATAAATACACACCAGCACAGAGTACGCAAACTGAGTTAAACCAGGTGCATTTTTCTTAGAAGTCAGCACATGCATTTAACCTGTTACATTAGCGCAAATTTGAGAATGCTCCTCACGCTGATACCGCTTCCATGTGGAGCTGTGCATTTGTACCTGGAGCACCAGCCCCTGCTCCACACAAGGGACAACACCCTCCACCAGTATTAAGCTGTGACCATCTTGGGAGGGGACGCCAGCTGGCTGCCTACCGCATGGCTAGTCTATGAGAGTTATAAAAGCAAAGGGAGAGGTGATGCAAGGACGGACACTGTGGCTGCCAGGAAAGCATTACGTTTTAGCTGCTCTCTGCTGACATGCCCCTTTAAAAAAAAAAAACAAAAACCAACAAACTGAAAAAGAAATGTACAAAGAGTTTACTTGCTTTCAGTGGCTGGTGAGAGGGCTTATACATTTGTATTTCCCTGTTCAGAGCATCTTCCTTCCCTTTGCATAACTCTTCATGAAACCCAGAGGGATTGATTCTGGAGGTATGATTATCCACTGTGAACTAAGTATGCCACAATGAGTTAACAAGCTCCCTAGGAAAAAGTGTAGTTTTAGGAAAATCTTGCAAAAAACCAAAGTATTCTAAAATTCTGGACAGGATCTGAAATCTGTAGTCTAAAGGTCTTCAGTCTTTGAGACAGCTCTACTTGCTTCAGCCAAAGCCTATCAGTATATGACACTTGAGTCTATATATATTACATCTTAAAGACTGAATATATTTCTCTCTGTAATGCTCATTATAATATGTGAATCTGTGATGTCTCAGTCCTTTCCTCAAGACAAGCTACTTCTTTTCAGGAGAAACGCCAAAAACAAAATACTAAAAAACAAATACTAAAAAGAGGCTTTAATTTTAGCAGCCAAGAAGAACTACTTTTTTGTAAATGGCTGCAGCCCATTTGTATTTATTTTTCCAGCCATATCTGAAAGCACCATTTTCTTTGCTTTAAGAACACTGTCTTCTCAAGGCAAATCCTGGGTAAAAAACTGCTGTTCCAATAGTGGTTGAAGGCAGAAATACACAAGAATTCAAACTAACATTCAGTCTTATTGTGCTGCCTTTTAAAATATTCCCTCTTCTGACCTTCACTACATGGAGAGGAGACAGAAGCTTACACAGCCTGTGGTCAAAAAATGCCTTTAATTCTACCAGTTAAGGCCAAAACAAGAGTTATACCCCGAAACAACATGGAAGGCATTATCAGCCTTGCAGAGTTGGGTTTTTTTCTTATTATCTTTTATATCTGGGAAGATGAAAGTCTGAAGATCTTTTTTCTTCTTATCTATTAACCAACAGGGCACAACTGGGACTCCAAACAACCACCACTGCCCCAAGCAAGGCAGCATGCACGGCTGCTGTTGCTCCCAGAACTTCGACCCTCTTTCTGGAGGGGGCAAATCCACCCCAGACAGACGCAGAAGCAGGAGGTAGGATGCTGCGAAGTAGATGCTTGGTGTCACCTCATTTTTGCAACAAGGTGCATACCCTTCTTGTGGAGGGATCTACTTTCCAGCCTCAGAAAAGGGTCCGGTAGCATAGCATGGACTCAGCTTTTGTACCCAGATTTGATGCTGGGTTTATTCCAGTTTGTCCAGGTCATATCTCACAGCACACCCATTTTCCAACACAGTGTTTTCCTCTTTATGTTGAAACAGGGCAAGAAAGCTTAATCAAATGGCATTTAAACAACATTTTAAATAAATTTGTTTCTAGTAGTATATTTCAGTAGGCTGCATTTATTTAACATGCAGAACGCGTTGGTCTGAGCAGACTTATTTGAAATTCAAAATTGAGCTATATTGCTAAATCACATTAAACAATTTTCTGAGTTAATTAAAACATAAGTTCTGTATACTCAAAGTCAGTGTTGATGCCTAAGGAACAGAACAAGCCCACTAGCATAATCAACAAAATCTGCAGCTAAATTGATCTATCTATTAAACTAAACACACTGCTTATTAGAAGGAACATTGGGGTATTGTTTGTTAGCAATGTTCCCCTGCTCAGAAAATACAAAGAAGACCTATGGTGGATCACCAGAAAGAGTGGCTAAGCCAAGTTCAAAGTGCCTTTCCATGCGGTTAAAGTACATTCATTCACAAATATACAGTTATCTTAAATACCTTGACTACATTACATGTAAGATGAACTCTGCCTATGAAGTGATCATCAGAGCTGCCTGCCCAAGTGAAAGGTCCCAGTGGCAGAAAAACCTTTTAGAGAACTCTGAAAATATCTGTGCCCTGCTCAGGCCATGGTTAGCAGCAGTATGGAAGGTGCTACAGTTTATTCTCAAATCTCATGCAGTTACACCCACCGCAAATCTAAAATGCCCTGTACCTGCAGTGGAAGTGAAGCACAACAGGCATAAAGCTAGATTCAATTTTGTTACAGTAGAAAACTTTGCATCCAGAGAGGTGCTCAGAGCTGGGTCTTGGATCTCCCAACATTTTAGACGCATGCTTCTTTGTAGTTACCTGCTAGAATACTGGACTGTGTGAGGAAGGGTGCAGAGTTTTAGGGACTGGAGAGCATTTATGGCTGTCCACCCTACATTTTTTTGCATTCATTGATCAATCCAAAAGCATGAATGCAGTTGCCTCCTCCTCAGTATTACTGGAGGAATGATAGAAAAAGTCCACATGGTCTCTGATATCCCCAAGTACACTGGTGAAGGATTATATCTCCCTGCCCTGGCAGATAACCTCCCATCCCACGTGCAATTCAGAGCTCAGAATATTGATAAAATACAAACTACTTTTTCTAACCAGAAAAAACTTGTTCACTCCCCCCGAGTACTGAAATGTTAACAGAACAGCATTAAGCTACAGCAGGAGAACAAGAAACACTGTCAAGACCAGTGATGAACACGTCTGCAGTCCCTGTTGGCAAGGGCACGCTTCTGTGTATGCAATGCTTTTCACACTGTTTTTTAACGAGTGGGCTTTTGTGGGCACTCTGGTGTCTTAAGGATCTCACGTTTGAAGGGCTGCCAGGCTCTTTTCATCACCTCTGGCTGCAGATGAGATTTTTCTTCCAAAAGGGGCTGTGTAAGGGATGTTTTTAGCTGATCTTTGGGAAAGGGCTATGAAGAAGGCTTTTCTTCAGTCCTTACAATCGCCAATGGAAGGGCCAGCAGCAAAGCACCTTATTTGGGTGGTGTAATTTCCTTTTACCTTTCCAAAGCTGCATGAAGGCATTTCAGCCAAAGACCCTTGCCAAGCATGCAACATATTGGACACAGCTCTGAAACAAACCCTGACTCTCTGAGGAAGATTGTTAGTGTTTGAAAACAGCAACCTGGTGAATTACTTATTTTCTTTGGCTCAGCTGTATCCTACCATATTAAAGAACTGAATTTTCCTTGCCTAGATCGAACACATCAACTCTGTGATTTTAAACTTATCAAATTGAAAACTGTCAGAAAGCTATGACCCAGTCCATGATATTTCACTATTTAGATACACTGCTCTGTATTTCATGCAGAAAAAAAAACCAAAAACAATTCTAAGAAACAATAAAAAGAAAAGGTCACAACAGAAAAAAAAGTCCAGGAAGAACAGTACGTAAAAGGTAACATAGTTAGAGATTAATAATTTATTTTTTAAAAGTCATTCTAAAGTTAAAAGGCCCATTCTGTGTAACAGTTTAACTACATCAGATTGAGTACATCAAACCTGAAGGGTTTTCATGAATCTTTGCTTTCCTAGATTAAAGGCTTTCTGGAGAAGATAGAGTTATCTGAGTTTACAGATCTAAACCTATCTAAATCCATCTGGCTCTGGCATTTGTTTCACGGGGAAGCTGGCAGCAGGCTGAAGCGCAGGGAGACGTGCAGCCCTGGGTGGGACACGTCTTGCACATCTGTGTGGTGGTGGAGACCCAGGAGCAGAGGTCCGCCTGCCAAAGCCATGCTGCTGCCTGTTGCCTCCACAGCCTGATGCATGATGTGAGCCACAGAGCATGCTTAGAGCACGGGAAAATAGCCCCAGCATCTGGTCCATAGCCTAGATTACTGTGTTACCTGCAACAGATCTTAAAAGAATCCCCAAAAGAGACACACTTTACTGGCTATTTCAATAGCTATTTCTCAACAAATGCTCTTGCAGCTATGTTAACCCAACTATATCACTCTTCTGCTTACCTTGCCTGATAGTTTGGAAAGTACCTTTATTATGTTATTTAAACATTTCTTCATATCACCAAAACACAACTGTAAATATCTTTCATGCGTTCCTGAAACAGACACTCAAGAATCTGCTCAGACACATGCCTGCTTCAGTCTGCTGTTTCCTCCAGAGCATTAGTAGAGATGGAAAAAAGGCAGCAAGTCTAAAAAGGAAGCAGGTCTGTATTCTGGCTAGACAGGGCATCCTTTGCAACCCCTACTTTGAAATTTAGCTCAGAAAAGTGGCAGCTTGAGCGTCTATCTCCACTAGTAACACTTGTGATGACCCAGCTCAGGACAGCAGGTCTCACACGGACACAAGTGCAAAAACCTGCAGGGCTGGAAATGGTTATTTTATATTCAGAAGTGACATACTGAAGCTGATCCTTGCTGCAAGCTTCAGTGACCACATGGGTATTTAAAGGCAAAATATATAACATTTTGTCTTTGAGTTGGCTTCTCTGTATGTTACCAGATTTTTCTGCACACTATCTGATTCAATAATTCAGAGTTTACTAGAGGCTGGAGTTTTTGATTTTATTTGCAGACTTACTAATTTCTTTTGACTGGTTTGTCCTTCTAGACAACCACACAAACAAAATTATTGCAGGGAGTCATGCTTACACAGAAAACCAGATAAATCCTTCAAAACAGTAAGGCTCTCTCTTATCTGTTAGGAGTATTTTGTCTAAAACTATGCTGTTCTAGTCATCAAAACTTGGCTTATATTCATCCTTCTGATTTACTAATGGATAGGTGACCAGCAGAATCCGTAATTTACAAAATAAATACCGCCAAGACTTCAATTTATGAATGAACACTGAATCATTTCCCACCCTTTCAAATGTATTTCAACCTTCTTGGAGAAGACAGACCTCTCTTTTACACTTCTTCCTCATCAGTTTTGCCACTGAATCCTTACATTCAAGCAAGCGAACAAGCTCTGGCAAATCGACCCCTCACGACAGATGGGTTACAGGCAGCATGAAGATTTATGCCGTGTTGCCAGACAGAACTGCAGCCCTTTTTCCTTTCCCTTATGTGAATGCAGATGCCATGGTTTGCTGCGTTTGAGCCGCATACGCGTGGCTCTCATTACAGATGCGCTGAAAGCACTGACTTGGAGACCTGATGGTTTACGGTACCTAGCTCTATAATTGCTAAATCCTGCACACTAAAATGAAATCCAGAATTACGATATTTTATTACCATAAAGTATGATAATACTTTAAAGATGGGAGACCACAATGGTACAACAAAGTAATTTTAAAACCCAAGCAATAAAAGATGTGTTTGTTTACTTCCTAACTGATTTTCTGCTATTGCTGCTTCTCAGATGGACTCAGCTGAGCAGGGTATTTGGAAAAACACAGTCCAATAATGAAATATATTGTTTGTTTACACTGCAGCTGCTGCCCATCATTACTACTGTACAAGGACTCATGTCAGAAAATCCACCAACACCCCCACATCCAGCACTATTCAAATTTCTCAGTGCCTGGAAATTGAACTACCATTGGCTGTGCACCATTTAATCCTTTTGGCACCATGTAATACATCAAGAAGGCCTATGCTGAAAAAGCCCCTGATCACCCACTAGCTGAATCAAGGAGACGCCCTGGTTCTAACATATATCCTCTCTCGTTATTTCTTGCTCATGAAGTAATCTGCACTATCATGCACTCCAAATCCGCTGGAGTGATAAGCATGAAGTGGCACTGACTCCCAAAAACATTAACTTCATTATTCAGTTCTACTAGAGTTTGGATCTTCAGACACAGGAGTCTATGAAAACCTCGTCTGAAAAGAAGGGTGTGTGCATAATTTAAAGCCAAGACAATCGCTAGTTTTGCTGATAGTTATTGAGAAACATTAAAAATGGAGGTAAAAGAGTTCAGAAAGCAACTTGCACATGCCAGCAAACTTGTATGAGAACATCATGTAAAACTGGTCAACCAGGGACTTAAAAGGTATCAGGAAAAAGTAAATGTAAAGGGAGAAAAACAGACTCATTACAAGTTCCAAAATACCCACAGCTGCTGGTGTTTCAGGGGCTCATTAAGGATTCTCAAGGAAATAAGTAAGGAATCTTGTTTCACGGCCACAGAAATGGAGCCACTTATCTGAAACAATGACTGATAAATTATTACACAGCCTGTTTAAGAGTGATCAATGTCTGTCAATCTTAGCTCATGCCACCCCCTTGGCACATCAGGAATCTCCTCTGAAGAGGGCAGAAATTCTCTTAGCATTTCTTCAAACCACAACCAAGGAGATTTGGGTTAGTTTCTATATTACCTAATGAAAAAAATGTAATTTTGTAAATGGCCTTTTTGCTGAGAGCCTGCTATCTAGTCAGTCCAGCACTATGAAATTGGAGACTAAAAATTGCACCATGCTGTAAGAGTACTATTGAGCAATTTTGTTGCAAATGTCTTTTTTTTTTTTCACAGGTTCGCTTGCAATTTTCTTCTGAACAATCAATGTATTTTTAAGCTTACCATGATTACTGAGGAAGGAACATCAAGACACAGGGAGACAATCCTGTCCTTGCTTAGGTCTGCAGGCACAGCAGGCTTGGGAGACAGAAAACCACAGCCCTGTGGATGGGGAGAGCTGAAGAAAGGGGCCTCCCTAGGCTTCAGCAAATCTTTTCGGGGACAAAGAAGTAACTTCTGCAAAGGTTCCTTGGGAAAGCTACTTCCTGCCTGGTAGCACACTGCAGGGCCCGGGTCTGCTCCTGTCCTCTGGCTGGTGTCTGCGCAGAGGACAAGGGGAGGCTTCTTGTACAAAGGTGTGCTCAGGCCCTTCTCATTACACTGAATTCTCTAAAAGTTATTAACCTTCTGCATGTTTCCTCAAATCTTGGAAAAGTTTTAGGGAGTTTAATGTAACGTTTAACTAGATGCCTTTTAGCCCTTAGAGAAGCAATGCAGTACCTGTCCACACAGCTACCACTTTATCAAGGCTGCATGGTTTGCGTGAAGAGCAGTAGTTACTGGTGATGCTCCTGCAGTGCCAGTTAGCGTTTCTCCTCTATCTATTCATACACTGCTGGGCAGTGTTCTACTTTGATATTTCCCCTAGGGCAATTTCTGAGGCAAGACCTCCTCAGTCTCCATTGGGATTTGCCATGAATCCCTCCTGACCCTCTCTATAGCATCCAATTGCTAGTTTTTTACTGTTTCTACACGGCATGCAAGGCTCTCGGGACCTTTAGGAGCTTCTCCAGCTCAGAAACTTCAGAGCCTTGCCAGGCGCCTATAGTGACATGTATATTTTGTAGATACAGACTGCACACCTTTTACATTCCACAGGGACAGATATTTGGATGCCAAGTCCCTGCATGACAATTTGCACAACACATGTGATAAAAATTTTAATAAAAAAGGAGTATTATCAGGATAAAGTCTGAGATAAAGGCAGCTTTTTCCTTCTGCTTTATTAATTGCTAACAGCGTGCTCGCTAGCATACAGAAGAGAAATGGGTGGCTGTCTAAAGCCAAGACGCAGGCCACGTGTCGGCACAGAGCTTGGTCCCTGTCCCAGGCCGCTCCCCCTCTAAATGGGATGGCCCAGCCATCACCAAATGATTCCCCAAAGATTAGTTAATCAGGCAGACAGGCCCAGGCTTTGCACTGGGTCAGCCCTCTCCTCACACAGTTATTCTCAACAACCCATCTTGTAAATGAAGGTACAGGCACATTGCCCATCTGCCTGAGATAAACTGGGAAGAGGTCGAATCCTTGAGTCCTTCACCAGTTCTTAGACAACCTCCCTGTAAATTTCAGTCTCTTGGAATAAGAATCAACTGCAGACACTGGCTTAAAAACAGCAGCATTTGGCACTGTGTTTGTGGTGTGTTCTGATTTAAAACAACAGCTAACTAATAATTTCCAAATATTTTTCAAAATTAATACTGTAGTAACTTGTTTCCAAAATGAGTGAAGGACACTGTACTTAGATGAAAGCAAAATTTAAGACGATAACAACTTAGCAAATATGACCCTGACTTTTTGCTGCCCTGGACATCAACTGTAATACAGTAGATCTGCAGCACGATCATTAGTGCTTATTCCACTTCCTCTATTAGAGATAATAGCAAATACAATACCGTCATTTCCTTACTGCTGATGGCAGCACTGCCAGACTCTTTTGACCATAAATCTTCTTTTCTCTGTGTGCTGCAAAAGGAGCTTTGCACTCAGCTTAAAACAGGTCTCCAAAAATGTTTCTGACAAAATAATTCTGAATCGAGGTACTGATAGGTCAGACTGGTAACATAATAAAACGCACTCTATTTCCCTTCCAACAATTTAAATGCATCATTACCAGGAAAAATTAGTTTTAAATCTGGTCACAACAAACAAAAAAACCGAATGAAAGCTAGCAAAATGATGAAGCTACTCATTCAAAATCATCCTCTAAGCAGATTATCCTGTATATGAAACCATTCCTTAATGTTGCTTCAGAAATAGCACATTTAGGACACAAATGCAATCCTCTCCCAGGCAGTGGCAGCACTTCAATAGGTTTCCTACATAACTTGAGAGTTTACCTACTTGCTTATTTGTCTTGACAGCAATGTGCTAGAAAGGTCTCCCTGGGACACTCATGAAGCCCTTGTTAAAATGTTGTCACCAAACGGAAGAAAAGGCCGAGATGATTTCTTGGCTTCCATGGGGTCATCTCTGCACGTGATGTGTTAAATCACCCCTCTCAGAGAAGATTCACCTTCAAGCCTCACAAATGAATTTTGAAGAAATAAACACTTTGTGCCCGCAATACATCAAATGGCAATTTTTTTTTAATTAAAAACCCCCAACAACAATGCCTTTGGATGGATACTGTTAATTGTCCCTACAACTCGCAAAGTTGCATGCCATGTCTGTGGCAATGCTTGCAGTTCACATGCAAGGGAATAATGTTTATAACTGCCCTGCAAAACAAACCTTGATACCAGCCCAACCATTGGTCCCGCCTGCCTTCACCGACTGCAATTATAAGAAGGCATATGCACGCAAACGAAAAGACTCTCCTATTATTTCATTCCTCCTCTCTGTCTGACACCCTGCCTTGATATATAGGGTTTATTATGCATATGAGACATGTTTATTTACAGAAGTCCTTTTAAGAAATATTGTTAGAACATCCTTATTCTGCAGTCTACTACAATCACTATTAAAGTGGGTGTTTGTGCCATTTCAAGAGGCTACACGCAAGATCACATCAGACAGTATATGGTTCTTATTATGGAGACTAATCTCCATATTTTTTCTTGTGCTGTGATTTGTCTAGGAAAATATAATTATAATTGTCATTTGTGTACTAGGTAAGCTGCTTTGAAGCTAAAAATGATGCAGTACAAAAGAAAGCAATTCTGTTCTGTTGCCTTTTTAAATGAGTGAGGAAGTCAGAAACATATCGTATGTGGGGATACAAGGGAGAGAGGAAATCTGGCATGTTGCATGTGACAGAGAAAAAGGCAGGCAGCCCAGCAGAGAAACCCCTTTTGGGCACAGCCTTGATGGGAAGCAGAGACAGATGCAAGGGCTGCAAAACTGGCCAACGGGGCTGATGTGGCACCTGCCGGCTCTCCTTCCCCTCTGCCTCCAGCAGCCTGTAGAATAATCGGGATTTCACAAAATAACATGCATGACGTTGATTTTCACATACTTTCCCTAAGAAAAGAAGGAAATCTTAAAGGCCCAGGAGCAGGCTGTCCCCATGAGGCACAAGACTGAAGGGCGGGGAAAATGGCCAGCCCGGTTGAACAAAGAGATTTTGATGGGACTTAGGGAAAAAAGGAGCGTTTCCCGCCTTTGGAAGACAGGACAGGCAACTCAGGAGGAGTACAGAGATCTTGTTAGGTTATACAGAGAAAAAGTTAGGAAGGCAAAAGCACAGCTGGAATTCAACCTGGCCATTAATATGAGGGACAACAAAAAAAGTTTTTATAAATACATCAACAAAAGGAGAGTCGGGGAGAATCTCCATCCCTTACTGGATGCAGGGGGGAACTTTACAACTAGGGATGAGCAGAAGGCTGAGATACTTAATGCCTTCTTTGCCTCTGTCTTCAATACTCAGATTAACTACCCCCAGGGTGTTCAGCCTCCTGAGCTGAAAGATAAGGATGGAGAGCAGAACAACACCTCCATAATGCACAAGGAAGTAGTTAATGATCTGCTTATGTACCTAGACCTGCATAAGTCTATGGGGCCGGATGGGATTCATCCAAGAGTACTCAGGGAACTGGCAAGAGAGCTCACCAAGCCTCTCTCCATCATCTATCAACAATCCTGGTCAACAGGGGAGGTACCAGATGATTGGAGGGTGGCCAATGTGACGCCCATCTACAAGAAGGGCCGGAAGGAGGATCCAGGCAACTACAGGCTCGTCAGCCTGACCTCAGTACCAGGAAAGATCATGGAGAGGATCATCTGGAGTGAGATCTCACGGCAAGTGCAGGGCAGCCAAGGGATCAGGGCCAGCCAGCATGGGTTCATGAAAGGGAGGTCCTGCCTGACCAACTTGATTTCTTTCTATGACCATGTGACCCAACTTCTGGATCGGAGGAAGGCTGTGGACGTTGTCTACCTGGACTTTTGTAAGGCCTTTGACACCGTCCCCCACAGCGTACTCCTGAGGAAGCTGGCGAATCACGGCATAGACAAGTGTACTCTTCACTGGGTAAAAAACTGGCTGGATGGCCATGCCCAGAGAGTTGTGATTAGTGGGGTGAAATCCAGTTGGCAGCCAGTCATCAGTGGTGTCCTTCAGGGCTCAGTTTTGGGGCCAGTCTTGTTTAATATCTTTATGGATGATCTGGATGAGGGGATTGAGTGCACCCTCAGTAAGTTTGCAGATGACACCAAACTAGGTGGGAGTGTTGATCTCCTTGAGGGTAGGAAGGCTCTATAGAAGGACCTGGACAGGTTGGATCAATGGGCCAAGGCCAATGGGATGAGGTTTAATAAGGCCAAGTGCCGGGTCGTGCATTTCGGTCACAACAACCCCAGGCAATGCTACAGGCTTGGGGGAGAGTGGCTGGAAAGCTGCCCAGCAGAAAAGGACCTGGGGGTGTTGGTGGACAGCCGGCTTAACATGAGCCAGCAGTGCGCCCAGGTGGCCAAGAAGGCCAACAGCATCCTGGCTTGTATCAGGAATAGGGTGGCCAGCAGGAGTAGGGAAGTGATTGTGCCTCTGTACTCGGCACCGGTGAGGCCTCACCTTGAGTACTGTGTTCAGTTCTGGGCCCATCACTACAGGAAGGACATTGAGCTGCTGGAGCGTGTCCAGAGGAGAGCCACCAAGCTGGTGAGGGGTCTAGAGAACAAGTCCTATGAGGAGAGGCTGAGGGAACTGGGCATGTTTAGTTTGGAGAAGAGGAGGCTGAGGGGGGACCTCATTGCCTTCTACAACTACCTGAAAGGAGGTTCTAGAGAGGTGGGTGTTGGCCTGTTCTCTCAAGTGAATAATGACAGGACTAGAGGAAATGGTCTGAAGTTGCAGCAGGGGAGGATTAGATTAGATATTAGGAAGAATTACTTTCCTGAGAGGGTGGTCAGGCACTGGAACAGCCTGCCCAGGGAGGTGGTGGAGTCACCATCCCTGGAGGTATTTAAGAAATGTGTAGATGTGGCACTTCAGGGCATGCTCTAGTGCCTGAGATTGTTGGGTGTGGTGATTGTTGTGGTGATGGGGTATTGTTTTTTTTGTTTTGGTGTTATGTGTGGAGGGTTTTTTGGGTTTTTTTTTTTTTGGTTGAACTCGATGATCTCAAAGGTCACTTCCAACCATGAAGATTCTGTGATTCTGTGATTCTTTAAAGAGCATAACTATGCAACCATGCAGTTACGCCCTTCAGTATAAGGAAACCACCTGGGTGAAGCAAAGGTCTTTATTGTTTCCTAGTTCAGAGAGATTTTAAGCTCTATATTAATTTTTATTTTCAGAACACAAGCTATCTTTCAATTATGCAACAGAAAATATCAAAGAATAGTAATAATTCCAACGCTTTAATACATGAGAGAGCCTAATTTGTAATTAGAGCTTTACATCTATTTTAGTAAATTTATTTGAATAAAAAGCGGATGCTCTCAGTATAATTTTCAAATTGCTCTTAGATTTATGTATGGCATGCTTGCATATCATGCACAAATGTGCAAATCTCTTATCCACTTAAGCATAATTCCAGCTAGACATTTAACTGGAAATGGATAAAAGCATGTATCTGATTTCTGCACAGCTCTGCAGAGCTTCACATACTCAATTTGTGCAAGGCCTACTGCCATAAGCCATGCAGATATCCTTAACATTAAATTTTTGACATTAGCAATTTGTAAGCAAAGACAATATTTTACAAAAACCCAACTTTTTAAGCATGCTGCTCGAGTGATCATAGCTGAAGAAACTAACTACAGGAAATAATGAAACATGATGAATGAGTGCACAAACACTGCTGCAGTTAATGTTCAGGTAGTGGATTTCAACTCTTGATCTAAATAGCTTCAAAACATTTATCATCTAACCTAGTTCTTACAATTAAAAATTCAGAACCCTCCTGTATTTCTCTGCCAATGACTACATATTAAGAAGGGGACTCTTTGTTTTTTCTGTGAATAAAGTGCAAAGTACCAATAAAAGATGTCAATAAAAGGAGAGGACTTGGAAAATGTTGGATGCCTTGGTTACTTCAGGCCACACTTCCGAAATAACCAGAATTTTCAGCTGGTACTAGACATCTTGCTAGATTTCTTTATAGGGATGGTTCCACTATCCTCTGTTTCTGTTGGCCAGTTCGGTACTGTGGAAATATCCCAGAATTTGTTTTTGTAATTCTCCCTTTCAATGTCACTTTCACATTTGAGTGAAATGATTTACAAGTAGCTAATAGGAACAAACTCTCCATATTTCCAGATACGTCAATGTCTTATCACTCATTAATGTTTTCTACAAATTGAACTGTCTTAATATTAATAAAAAGCTAACTTTTTAAAACAAGGTTTTCAGAAATGCAGCAGAACTTGAATATACAGCAATTTGAATTTTATGTTAGTTTGCTACAGTTATCTTTAATACAAATTCATTTACCCCTAAAAAGCCACTGTTATGAAATTACTATCGCTTCTTCAATGAAGAGCACTCAGCAGTGTCAACACTGC
>KZ505682.1:254657-278680 GCA_002844005.1 Limosa lapponica baueri | reverse complement strand
TTTAAAAGTCTGATTACCTCATTTGGTGTAAGCTCTAATTGTTAGAGACACCAGTGCCTCAGGGTCTGTAAAATACACTTGCAAGCTGCACATTTGGGGCAGGTTCTTGCCTGCTATCATACAGCTCATTATTGGACAGATCAAAGTTCACTGAAATGAATAGAATCCTTTAATCTAGATTTTCCCTCTCAAACCTGCAAGCAGCTAAGTGCCCTCAGTCTTTGCAATCGCAGCTGAGAATTCAGCATGCTCTCTCTGAATTTAAGCTGACAAGGAACTGAATAGAAGTGTGGGCATACAATGATGCCTGAAGTGGTATAAAATTGAAATAAAAAAATGAAAACCAATGGGGTCCCACATATAGCTACAGGAAAATGTTCCTATCTAGACAAGATAATGGCCAGTCATAAGAAAACAACCTATTATAAAATGTGATGGGAAATTACTTAAAGACTACTGGATGAGTTCAAAACTACATAGAGAAGGTATGCTAGTAACTACCCTAATTACAAAAAGTAAACTGTTAAAAATAATTTTAAATTTAAATATAATGAAAAGACTATTTTAACCCTCAAGCAGAAACCTATCACCTTGACATTAATGCAGAGTCGGCAAGAAGGAACATGGTTTATTTTTAGTGACAAATACAAGATTTTGAAAGTACACATTAAAAAAAAAAGAAATCAGTGGCATTTTCTTAAGTTTGATCAGCTAAACAGTACATGTCTCTTACAGAAAATGTCTTTTTCTACCAATATTTCAAGGATTATTTAAATTCCATAACATCAATAGCTCATTCTGCAAGCCAGGCAGAGAGTATCTGGCCTCAGGATCATTCATTAATTACACAAAAGAAAAAAACTGCTACCAGAATAAGCATGCAAGAAAACCCCACTGCATACATCTGATCCTCTGAGAAGGAGGGAAAGGACAATGATGTGCCAAGAGAGATTGCCCTTGAATGCATCCTCTCTCAGGAATGAAACTCACTCTGTTCTGAGGTGTCCGGTGGCAACAAAACCTCCCTACCTGTTCTGAACAGCAAAAGAGCTAAAAAGATGAGGACTGGTTTGCCCTAGATTTGTACAAGCCTTTTATCTTATGAATGAAGCTATCTCCCAGCTTGAAGAACAATGGAAGAAAAATAGAAAAGGTGACGGTGTGGAAGAGAGAAAAAAAGGTAATTTGTTCCCACGAAGGGCAAATACAGTCACAGACTGGGAACACCAGATCAGATGTAACCAGCAGAAAGAAAAATCATTGAAACAGGCAAAAAAGATGCCATGGTCTTCAAAACAAGACCAGTTTTGTTATCTTCTCTGTTCTTGGGAGGACAGATGTCTGATACATTTATGCTGGTTTGTGACCTGGAAGATTAAGACTCATTTTCTGTGTTCTACTCTGCTTGTTTAATTTTTGGTAAGCCAGTTAGAGCTAGGCTTACAGGTATTCAGATATTACAAGAAACAGATATACCTAGAAGCTTAGTAGGATTGGGGTTTTTTTTAAAGAGTATTAGTCCATTTGCTTTAACAATTTCAAAAGAAATTGGACAAAAATGCACAGGTGCTTTTAAAAACCCACTCTACACTTTTGATTAAATCCTTTAGAAGTGTCTCAAAAAACCCCTTTGCTAAAAGAAGACATAATGCCTCCTTAAGTTAACGATCCACTGTGAGGACAGATCCATTACTACAGTAACAGCCCTTAACAAGGGATTTAGAAAACAAGTAGATAGTTTAGTTCAAGAGAGTTCAGCAAAGGGAAGGCTAAACGCTTCTTTGCTTGGAGCAATTTCTAAAAAGTGCAGAGATCAAAATGCCTACCTGGTGCCAGGAGGGTATTCCTTGGCATGGTCTATTGAGGGGATTGTACAATTATTTGGTTTTAAGAATTACCTATGGATATATTTCCTTTTACTCCGGAAAGATTACTCTGCTGCAGCAGTATTTTCCAGTTTATAACATTGACTCCCGTTCTGTGCACAAATGCCATTCTATCAAGTTTACAGCCCCAATCTCCACAGTATTTCAGCTGGGCTGCAAGGATCTGAAGTTGGGAACTGCCACTTCCATAGCTTTTCCAGCTTTGGCTTAGATGTTCAGTGTCAGCTTTAAGAACAGAAGTCAATATAGTCCATCCTACCTAGCGATCTAGTATAAGGATCTACAAAAATCCAAATTATTGCATTCTAATATAGAGGTCAGCTTCTTAGCTTTCATACATCACTGTTCCATTGATTTCAACCAAGCTATTACAATTCATAAAAGCTGAAGATCTTCAGTTGGTTCCTGGCTTTTAAAATAAAGAGTGGAAACACCTTCTGAAACATCTTTCAGCAGAACTTAATCATCATTTTTGCAAAAGAATGATAAATAATGTAGAACCATCTTAACTGGGGCACTTCGATTGGAAGAAAAAAATTGGTCATAAAATAATAATCTGACCCAATTTTAAGAAGTTTATACAAATGCATTATGCTGAGCACTAAACTTAGATGTATAATTTATATTACTTTGCATGAATGACTCAGTAAGCATCAGATCATTCAGAAAGTAGCATGAAGCGAACACGATGGTCTTGCAGTATTCCTGGTTACTGCAGTAAACACCATTTCTCACATCTTATTTAGTGTGAACAGGTTTAAAAATAATGCCAAACCATGATTTATAGGGGTTTTCTACAACGGGGTATTTTGTTACCATCCCAGGTAAATATGCCCAAGTTGGCCTGTTCCTTCTGAGTAATTGCATTACTGCTGTAACCACACTAACTTTTTCTCACCTCCAGGTGCCTTCCACAGAGCTCAATCATCACCACCAGTCCTTTCCTGAGGACAGATCTTTTGACACTGCATCTCCGTGGACGATCTGTACAGATCCTGCCTCACCACTACCATCCTTCAAAAGATCCCTTCAGGCTGACCTCTCTTTTTTCCCATGTGATCAACAGCCGGTTTTTGTTTGAAAAGTCTGACAGTCTGGAAATACACCCAAAGTCAGTCACGTCCCATCTGCACTATTTGCAAGCCTCTGGGCACTTGTGTCTGCTCCAAGATCTTCGCAGTCTTTCTGCTACTTGGCTGCTTCACCCCAAATGTCTGCTGCAGACAACCACACAGTGCCACTGGATAAAATCCAAAATATTTCCTGCTGACTCTGAAGTCAGACGGCCAGGCACAGCAGAAAGCAAAATCTTTAGCACCTATCTCTCCTTAGGCCTTGCTAATATCTTAGTTCCACAAAGTAAGATCGTCTCTATGTTACAATTTGTCTGAAATGCTCCGAGTGCCAGCTGAAATGGCAGCTGGACTGTTTTTTCTTGTCCAACGTGTCTCCTCTTTTCTGCACTGGAAGTGATCAGTCCTAGAACATAGACTAGGCATTTGACAAATTACTTTCTTAAGTACTTTCCCAGCATCTGATTGCTGTTTTGGTGAACATCTGGTGTGAAATCAGATGGAAGAGCTACAAGTGACCGACAAGTACAGATAATGTACAGAAATACTGTATGTAACCACTAGAAGACTTCATCTCCTTGTCTCAAAAATCTTTATGCTTTTCTCTACGCAATAGAATGTGAAATAGTTGTACAAAAATTGAAATGTTTGAAAACCTCACAAAATATAAAGAAAGAAAGTATATTAGGAATTTCACAAACTACTGGCACCAAACTTTGTTCTGGTCTCTCTCAATATTACTGTCATTCTGTGTATGTACGTGCAATTGAGGAGCAGTGAGAATTGACTTTGGGTCAGATATGTTGTAACCTGCACTATCCACTTTCCCAGTAGTCCATACTTCCTTGCAATGAGCCTTGTTTGTACAAATGCTCCTGCATAGTGGCAAAACCCGTGACGGGTCACCTTCAGGCCAACAACTGCAAATGAAGTGTAACCACTTTCATTGCAATATTCTGCAGCAGTCTCTGACTCAAATTCTCGTAACTCTTTACACCAGCTAACATGTTCAGCCAATCTATTATCTTTTTAAGTTGAGAGGAAAAGTAACGCACTCTCTTTTGTTTAAGGTTCCAAATAAATTACTGTGACATACTCCACAAAAAATGAATGACAGACTACGCAAGTGCCACTGATTTCGAATTGCTTTTGGGGCTAAAATGATCAGTACCGAACTCCACAGGTTTTTGAGATTGGACAGAGCATGCACTCCACTGTAATAGATGACTTAGGGCATTACATGTATTGTTAACTGCCATTCAAAGTCACTTCTTGCCCTTCAAAGTGCCACTACCTTAAAAAAAATCAATACAAGATTAATTATACGAGGGAACTCGTGTGGACTGTCTACAGTGAACTCTGCTTCTTGCACACATAAGTGTTTATTGCGCCATTACAGGTGAAAGATTAGGTCCTGAGCGTGAGATGCTAGATAATACTCACAGCAACCGCCTCCAGGATTTGTTTAACAGCGTCAGCAGCATCTCGTTCGCTGTAGTAACCCTTTTCCACAATCCTACAGAAAAAGCAACAGGAGAAATTGTGTTCAGGATTATGCATTAAGATAAATAAACGTGCTGGCAAAAGCTTCTTTTCAAAAATGAGCTAGAAAACAATCAAATTTAAATATGACCAGGACTCTGGTGTGCCTCCTAAAGAATAGAAAACAACCCTTTTGCAATTTAAGTTACCTTTGATTCCCAGTTAAATGAAAAACTGGAGACAAAATACCAAGCAGATAAGAAGCTCATAATATATACACATTCAGTTGAAAGGTTTTTGAATTTTCTGAAATTCAGGAAATCTGAATTACTCTCAGATAAAACTAAGTATCCTTTAGGAACTGCTTTTTCACTTTTTTATATAAACCTAAGCTTCCCCCCTGCCCTTATTTATTTATTTAATTAATTATTAAACAAAAGCATTGTGCTATTCACACACAGATCTGAATTATTCAAGTGAAAGAGTTGGTGTAAAAATTTACTAGCTTCAAATTATCCCTCAAGTAAAATGGGATGAACACTTCTATTTTTTCTCCCATCAGTAGAAAACTGGGAGCTCTGTAGCTAAAGAAAGTTTCATTAAAACTAAAACTATAGGTTTTTCTCTTCTTAACGTAAAAAGCCAGTATGCCATGCTTATTATGTATAGATGACATGTTATAGCTTGATTTTGTAAATATGCTGACCATGTGCACCTTATGGTGAGTTCAGCAATATTTATGAGTTCTGAAGATCCGGAAAACCTGGTTGTCTTTCTCCCTTTGCTTTTACATCACTTGAACCTCGTTACAACAAACAAAACCTCAACTTTCTTCTTTAATGCTGTTATCTTCCTGGAACCTTACCATGATAAAAACATTAAGAAAGAAAATACTTTTTTGTGCTAGGATAATGTTCTGAAGCGTTGAATTTCAACATGTTGTATGCTATGCTGCCTAGCAAGGGCAGCAAGGGTTATTGCAGTATTCTGGATTGGCCTCCCGTAGCCCAGCTGTGCTACCGCAACTCTTTCAGAACAGCACGGCCAGTGGCACAGGTCTGGGGACTGACTCAGGATTTGCATTGCATGTTCTCCAAGAACTGCCATTACAGAACAAAACATTACATAAACTCATAGTCCAGTTTAAACAGAGTCAGCAAAAGACACAGATTTGCACAGTGACATATAAGAAGTTAATAAAAGAAGGATCTATCATTAACACATACTAATGCTCCATTTAAGACACCCAACAGTCTCTTTACTATTGTATTTAACTACACAGAGTATTTGTGAAATATAACAATTCTCCCTCTGAGATTTACCTTAAAGGTCAGTTCTTTGACCTGAAGTTTCAATTTTTTGCCATATTCATTTTTCAAAACCCAAGAAAACACAGACAGATGCTGTCTAGAAACAGAACCTGTGGTGCTTATGAGACATTTTATGAAATGATCTGCAAACACACAAGCCAGTTTTACAAAACAGTGTTCTAAAACCCCCAGGAAGAAGGACAGTAGGAAGCCTATAATGTCTGAAGACAAAAGTCACTGGAAAGACCTTCTGCCTCAGGGTCCAGAAACAGACTCTACTTGTGGCAAGAAGGGTATACCTCTTTCTCCTTATTTCTCCTGTTTTGCAGTATCTTTTAATCCCTTCTCCGAAATAACAGACCCACACTGAGCTACCATCACTGCAACTCCTTACAGCTTTACAAAAGCTGACAGGAAAAGTGTTGACTAATGAACATATGAAAAGCATCACCCCATGCTCATTAGAAGATTAGGCGGAGTAAGAAACAATGCAAAGATAATAATCCACCAGAAACAGATGTAACAAGCATGGCACTGCAGAAAATAGCCTATACAGGGATATTTCTAACCAGCTACTATTACCTTAACAGCCATTGTGTTCACAAATACCTAAGTCTATTCATGCAGCACCAGTAACAGCAAGCAATGCCTCTCAAGCGGGAGTTCTTCTTTTTCACCATGATTTCTTGGCTGCATAATTATTTGGCCTTATTTCTAGAAGCCTTTTTTTCTGGCAGCCCTTCAGCTACCATCCCATATGCACTGCTTTACCTTCTTTGCATTTTTGTACCTCCAGCCCTTCCTCTGCTTTGGTCATCTGTTTAAACCATTTGGGAGAGCTTTACTTGAACTTACCACCATAAGGACAAAACAAAGCAAATTTTAGCCAATGAGACACTATGTTAGGCTTTTAGCCTCAAGTTTGAGAAAGAGGTTACAAATAAATCACAAATTACACAATAAAATGCTACATTATGCTTGAAAGTAATATTCTTCCTTAGTTATTTCAGGCTGAATCATCCCCCTCTGTTAGATCACATGGCGAGACCTAAGCCCCACTGACCCTCTTTCTTGGGTCTTTGTTCCCCCAAATATACTGGTTTGGCTTCCTCCTCCTTTTTAATTCAAATAAAGTATTTGGCATCAGCCAGCAGGTTCCTGTCTGTAGCATCCATAAGCCGGAAACAAGAGAAACCAAAAAGATGCTCAAGACTGCCTTCTTGACCACAGCATGTAAAAACTAGCCCACCCTAATTTAGACAACTATACGTTAGTAAGGGCAGGATACTGCTCCCATTATTTATGTTAAACATGCAACAGAAGAAGTGCACAGGCACTGAAGATGAAGCCATTGTGAATTTACGCTTCGCAATCTATAAATGTAATGAAGTGTGGGCCCATATTTCAGGAGAGCAATAAAAACCAACTGTAGAATTATTCTGCAATGCACCTGACTCATCAGCTGATGTTACATGTGAATAACATGCACTGGCAAAACCAATTACAGCTTATGTCACATGCAGTTAACTTCCTATTTTTTTTAGAAGTCTAGAATCCAGACTTGTTGAGAATACAAATCTAATTCTTAATAATAATCTAGCAAGTAGCAAGCCTAATGTTCTTTAACAGCAATAAATGAAAAAAGACATACTTTCTGCTAAAGACGAAAATTTATTTCTAAGGGCGCTCTGCTTTAAAACTAAAACCTGGCTATTAGGCAGTAGAGAAGACTACTGAAAGAAGATTATCCTGTAGTTTAGGTCCTGTAACAATGCTGGGGGATGATTTGCATATCTATTTTTTCCATCCGCCCTGCGATAGTTTACATAAGACAAATGGTTGGTGTGCCAGTTTACTTTATTATACAACACTCCTACCTGAGACCAATGAAGGTTTACAAGGATTTTTCAATTTCAGCCCGCAGATTACAGTGACTCATTGCCCTTTTTTCCTTAATGGGAAGGAAACCTGCAAATATGTCTTATTTTGTATTATGGAAGCAAACCCAATTATTTATACTTAGTTTACAGAATGATCCTTAAGAAAAGCATGGATGAAGAAAGATTAAACATTCATTGAGAGGACAGAAAGACAGGAACAGCAACAATAAGGAACTAATTAAATACTCTCTTTGATATGTAAATGAAAAAGCCAGGTAGGTCAAAAAAGTGGCGGAGAGAAAAACTGTGAGGAAGACAGCAGGGAATCCAGAAGAAGGTATATAGAAATGCTTGAAGTCGAAGAACACAAAAGCTTGGAAAAACAATGAATTTGGTGTTGCAAACATCCAGGAAATTCAAGACAGCACTTCAAATCGAAGATGACATTCTAGAGCAAGCAAAAATGTGAAGTGGATAAGATTCGTATTCTAATCATGTTTGTGTAGAATCACTTTTTTATGCTTGCATGTACATATTTATTGAAATACGCTGATTCAGTTGTTTACACTTGTACATCTAACACATGCACATCTAACAGAGTATGTACTGATGGACACCGAGCTACAGGCCTCCTAAAACACAAACTAGTGTTTAATCTTGTCTTTCCAAGCACATGTGAACATATTTGAGACAAATCTGCCTCTCTCTATGAAGAGAAGCAGGGAAGTTCCTTCCCTGCCATCAGAGATGGAGACGCCCCCTGGGAACAGCCTTATTCACCATGGTGCCGAGATGCATCCCTGCCTGCCTGCAGGGTCCACTCACCCAGCAGAGCCCACCCCACTGTGCAACCCGAACCAGAGCTCATGGATGCCCCACCAAAGCTGCTGCTGAAGCTCAGAGGTGGAAAAGCCTTGGGCTGTCAGGTAACAGAGCCACAAAAAATTTAGTACTAAGCAAAACCACCCTTGGTGTCACACTACCCAGCAAGCATGTGGAAATGGTATAATGTATTTCTTGTGATGCCTGCTCTCTTACACACAGCAGGTAGATGAAATTTGGCAGCTTCAACGTGATTGTCAAACACACGTGTTTAATAATTTGCAGTAATCCTTGCCAACTTCCACCCAGCCTTTCCAGCACTTCTGTTCCCTCCAAGTACTGCAAGTTTTCTGGCAACACAAATCCTTTAGTTTTGCAGCCGGTTTTCAGTGTGGCCTCTCTCTACCACAGAAGTGCAGCACTTGCTATGTTGCTTGCAGTGTTTCCATTCTGCACATCTTCATCAGACTATTCACCAGCAGATGCATAAGTTCTTACCAGCGTTCACCATATTTCTGCAGCCTGCAGCACAATTTTGGGACTGTGCTCTGGATTTTACTCCTTTTGCGACATTCTTAGGACTTGGAACTATGCTTTAATTCCCTACATCTGTACAAAGCCACTGAAAGCAGTGGGATATCACAGTGAAGGGAGGTAGAGAGTCGACACACTTGCTCTGCGGTAGCTTTATTACTGGTAGGAAAAAAATAAAAGGAAGAGCACAGTCCTGATAAACTATACACATTTGATCTGAAAATCAATGAAGAAAGAGACAGGGAATCCCAACGTGTCATTTTAGAATCAATTTTCAGAGCAGTATTAAAATTATATTGATATACAATTTTACAGTTGACTGGAATACATGAATCTGGGGATTAATGACAAGCATGTCAGGCAGCAAGTGGAAACAATCAATCTTCTACAAAAACAAACAAGCGAACATTTCATCACAGGCAGAAAGGACTAGGCTTCGAGTTTGATTTTCCAATGAGCAACAAAACAGAGGGTCACATCTTTCCAAATCCAGCAAGAGAAACAACACTGGCAGAGCTGCAGTGGTAGGAAAGGAATCAAACCCACCCAGCAACCCGCTGTGAACAAGTGGAGGGCTCGCTCATTGCTGGGGCATGCTAGACTGGCGTAGTCACCGATGGCACACACTTAAATGACTGATTGATTGACTGATTGCATTACTTGATTGGCAGTCATGCAAGACTGCCCATACCTTAACCTCTTGATCAGCGCGGTCTGCTGCCCAGCAGCGAGTCCTCTCTGCTAAGACTGAGGAAGACTTGTATGTCCTTCACCGGGCAGAGCCACTCCAAGCCTTCCACTTTAACAGCTCCTGGAACTTGTCATCCAGAGTGCCAGGAGCAACACAGAAGCGGAACCACATGGTGCAAGAAATGGGTACTTTACGAGCTCCCTGACCCTGAAACCAAAGCCTCTTTCTCTTTTGTTTTTCTTGGGTATGGGAATCCAGTGCAACGACTACTCCTGCGATTTTAAACACAAGCTGTTCTCTTCCCCAACTCCTTGTGATCAAGAAAATTTGAAATCTTACCCACTTTGACAAACTAACTTTTTCCTCCCCCACACTCTAAATGGCCTAGTTCTCCTATTTTTAGCTTTATTTCCCTGCTTCCCTCCCACACGGGCCACCCTACCCATCCTCCAGCCTTGCCTGAAATCTGAGTGGGTAATGCCTCTTTCTTGCTTCCTTTACCTCAGATTGGTTTTATGCTAATCAATCAAAACAGTTACTCTAAAATTTGCAGTATCTAGCCATCATTTAATATTGCTACTATAAATACCATTTCTTCACACTGTGGAGTTCATTGCATTTCAGTATTACATGAATATAGGAACATGTCATGTAGCTTGCAAAAGGCTTGCTAAATCTATTAAGCCATCCAAAACAGTAACATTTTTTATTACTTTATCAGTTTCCAACATCGTTTCTCTTTACTTTCTTCATGCTATGTCTGTATTTACTTTTTTGATAATTCTTTATGAAAATTGCAATATCAAAAAAAGACACCACTGCCTTTAGGGTCATTTTCATTCTGCCTCTAGCTGGCTTTTACCTGAAATTCTTGTATCGCATCTTACCTGTGAGCTGCATCCTGTTACATCATGTACAGCCTCAGGCAAGACACTGGCCAATACAAATACAAGATCTGTTCCAATGCCAGTATGTACTAACAATTTTTTAAAATATTGGGTTCTGCATAAAAAATGTTAATTTATCTAAAATTCTCTGGTTGTCATGGAGATTTTTTCTGTACATATTTACTTAATTCTTATGTAATTTCTTGTATTTCATTGAAGTGAAATTAAAATATTTCTATAAGGTAAAGTGAGACTGAAAATTAGCAGAAACAGGAAATGAAAATGACATTACTCTATTCAACAGCAAAAAGGTTTCCACAAGGAACACTTTCTCAGTGAATGATTCACAGATCTATTGGCTCATACTTGTACCAAGGTGATTCTAATTCCTTGTTGCTTTGATGCATTTGTTCGTTAAAAAGCAAGGTTTCTCTCTAAATATTTTCTCTCTAAATATTTACATATTTTCCATATTACAGCATTTGTGAGTAATAAATATAAAACAAGTAGCTTTGATTCAGTTTGCTGATTCTACTTTATTTTATGACCATTTTCATCGTTCAGTGCAGACTAACTGTAACTGTCACTAGTGACTCAAACTGCCTGCCCATTATCTGAAGAAGGATAATAGGAAATACAGAACTGGGTTTGGGTCTGACTCCAAGTCACACAAACTAGACATTTTTCTTCAATACCTTGTTTAGAAATGAAATGCAGCATTGCATTCATTCAGGAAAACTATTTTCCCTCCATTGTTATTAAGTACGAGGCAGTTTCTGATAAATGTGGCATGCAGGAGAATTTAGAGAAAGACAGCATATTTCTAATATCTCATACTAGGGCTTGTTTTCTGCTCTTTAACTTTCTTTCGACTTCCTACTCAGTGTTTCTATAGCACCCACAGAACTAGAAAAATATCTTGCAGGAAAATCAGGAATTAAGACATTAAAGTCCTGGGAAAAATGAAATAAATGGCGAAAGTTTCAGAAGTAGCAATCACCCAGGTGTCTGCAGTGAAATTAGAACAGTTCAGTGCCCACCATTTTCAAAAAGACAGGTTCAACTCTCAGGAGCTTAATTTCAGTAGACATTTTTAAAAATAATAGCCTTTGTTTCTAGAGGTTGTGAAGCACACTGTGCCCATGAACTAGCAGCTCAAACTTCTCTCTCAAACAAAAGTGTCAGTGTAACTGATTGTGTGAGGCAATGCGAAAAACTGAATTATTTCAGCATTTCACAGCCCCCTTCTGGTGGGAAACAGGGAGGGGGCAAAGAGAAGGATCGCCTGCAGCTTGCAAAGGAGGCAGTGGCCCGGGTGGAGGGAAAGAGCAGCACTGAAGGCACTGATGAAGCCGCCTTGCCAAGAACCAGTGAGGCTTCCATTGGATTTCTTTGTCTAGCTAAGGGCACAACGTTATAAGAAAGATGTGGGAATATAGAGGAAGTTCAACGGACAGTAATTCAGACATAGAAAACACGACCGGGGATGAAAGATTGCAGGTACTGCAAAATTCGTCATCTTCTGCCGACCTCCACTGCATGAGAATTTGCTACAAAGGAGGAAGTAATCACCTTCTCTACCTGCTAGGGTCAAGGCAAACTGATTTTGGCCAAATTTGCAGAAAGAAAGTTTTTCCTGATATTGAAGTTGAATCTTACTACAGGCTGGAGAGCCACTGGAATAGCCTACAGAAGAAGATTACGGAAGTGTTTAAGAAACAAACCCCAAAATCCTGGATCCCCCAAGGACAGTTGATGGTGAACAACCTGCCTGCTCCAGCCCTCCATGCCAAACCACAGCTGTAGCTGCCATGATGTTTTACACACATTGCCCCTGAGCTCGCTCGGGCATATCGCTTACTTCCCAGTCAGAGTGAAACAAACCACCATCAAATTCTGAAACTGGGCACTGCTTGCACAGCATACGTTGTGCTTATATCCCTCTATGTCACAATCTGCAGGAGTATTCACACCATTGTTATTCAGTTCAGGATTATTTCAGGTTTACCTGTTCCACTCCTCTTTTTGTGGCCTTGGTACCTCTTACAGTGTATGGATGGGTGATACATTCCTTACTCCAGCAGCTAAAGTTTGACGTTAGCTTGAGAAGTACATTATCTGAAAAGGATTTGCTTGTGAGGCTTTCATCAAAAAAACAACAATTATAATTTATGACAAGCATCTGGGTGCTCTGAATATTTAAGATAACTGTACTTCATCCTAAAGTATTTTGGCTTCCCATAATGCTCTTGTCATAATGTACAGAAAAAGAAGCAATGAGAAACAAAATGTGCAAAGCACTCACATTCTAAGTGATTTTATAATTTCCAGAAAAGTGTTGAATCAAGGCATAGCAGAAACACCATTATTTTGCAGGTCAGCCAGAGACCTTCTGTATACGTATATGTAGGCTACAGCTATACAGGCTGTAGGTATCTATACGTCAACCTGCCACATGCATAGAGATCTTCAGACCTCTCTTCATTTCAAACAAATATGAAAGCTAAATTTGTTAATAATTGAGGAAATCAGCTAAGGCTGGATCAGTTTCCTATTTCATTTAACAAGTCTATCTCTCCTAGTTTGTCTGGCATCCAGACTATGTACGTCTGTATTACAGCAGTAAGGCTGTGGCAGAAAACCAATAATAAGCATGTCAGAGATGCTCTAATCACAAGAAGTCTTGGTATTAATAATACCTAACAAACAAAAGAGCTTCATGGGCTCTGATATGTCCTACCTCCAAAAGGCTTGCCCAGTTCCCACAGTGGGGATAGCAACATACAGGCTGGTCCCAACTAGGACATACCCATGCTAACAATTCCTGCAAAGTCACCTCGAGCAATAATAAAAGAAGACATGAGGACATTTTAAATGAAAACGTTTAAGTGAAAAGCCTTCCACAGCAGAGTTAAGAACCAGGCAAGCTTTAATGCCACATCAGTTCAGATTTAGAGTGGCAGGAAGCCAGCCAGCATTATAATTGCACCATCATCATTGCTTGAGCCATTTAGGCGTTTATAAAGCTCTAAGTGTGCTCCCTCAGGCACCTGGTGTTTCACCTAATTCTAAGTGCATGCCTGACCACACCATAAGTAGTATCCTATGCACAAACATTTACAAAAAATCATTTGTATCTGTCATCTTAAAGAGAATGTTGTAGCCGGTAGATACTGACTGACTTACAGTAATTCTGTCCAGTGACAGAAAATAAGGCGCTGATCACAAAGAAGTGTAAAGGCATTATTACAACTATGTACAGGAAGGAAATACCAAATTACAGTGACTACAAATGAGCACTAACGCACACTTATTCTTAAATTACTGGTTCTTATCATTACTGTAGCTGAAATCAAAAGACACTAAATGAGCTATTACGACATCAAGGAGCACTTTTACCAGAGCTAATTTGTGTGATTCCTTCCGATTTCAGAGAATAGGGTGTAGCTGGCATACTCAAGTCAGACCTCTATGGTTTTTTTGCCGGTCCTGAGTCAGGGGACTGTAACTTGCTCCTGTGAAACACAGAGTCCAAAGGACTGCTCTGACCCTGTTCAGAAGACAGTCTGCCACCACACAATGAGAACAGAGCTCAGAAACAAATAAAAGATGCTATTCTGTCACTAATATATAAAAGACCCCCAGAGAAAAATATAAATGAACCAAGCTTAAGAGGAATCATCATTATTCTAAAAGGGAAGAACTATAAAGAAAATTGAAGAGGTAATAATCAAAGGGGTTAACACAAAAAAGTGAGGCCATTGGCTACTGACATAATCAAATTTTTTAATAGTTGAAGGTTTATTGATTATTAATAAAAATGTGTTAAAAAAGCCAAATAGTTTGACAAACAATTTGCCTATGTAAATGAGATAAGTCCATTTTTTTTCCCCAGGAAATCTACATCAATTTTTGTGGTATCAATTTATTCTACAGTCTCTTATGGTCACTGCATTTAATCTCTTTTTTCCACTGTCATCTTCAATTCATATTAAAATGGTTAATTCCATTCATTTGAGTTCAAACTCAGTCCCATCTATCTGAAAGCACCTAGAGGGTTAATTCCATCAACTCTGCCTTTAGCTTTCTCCTGTTACACGGAGAAAAGCTGAAATGTAGAGAAGCTTTCTGATTATAAATCTGCCTTTTAAAAGTACCCACATAAGGTTTATTACTTTCTGTATGCACAAGATGATGTCATCCAAAAACCTAATAAAACCAAATTTCATTATGTCTTTCCATCATTCAATCTTCTCTTGTAAAAGATGTGTCTATGGTCTGAACTATAGCTCTGCAACACCCTTTGTAACAAGACGGGGTAAGAAGGAAGATGTGAGGGAGAGGAAAGCTGACCTTTGCCTGCCACTCCTGAAATTTCCCATCCACACGTGTAGTGGAAACACAGTCCTCTAAAGACCGTTCAAATGTTAGAGTGAGCTCTCCGCCACGCATTTGCACTGCTCTGCTCATTTCAGGTTTTTGTTTTTCAGCTATCTCCTGCCCCGGTGAGGACCAGTATGACAGCAGCCTGCTCTCGGTGTTGTGGCAGCGTAGGAAACATGGCCACCGCTGTTGGGACACTGCTGCTGGGACACTCAGAGCCATAGCAGAGGGTCGACCCTCAGGACTCTGTCAAAACACTGCTGGTTTAATGCACTCAACCATGCATGTCACAGATTCGTAGACTGGTTTATGTTGGAAGTGACCTTAAAGATCATCGAGTTCTAACCCCCCTGCCACGGGCAGGGCCCAATAGACCAGGTTGCTCAAAGCCCCATCCAGCCTGGCCTTGAACACTTCCAGGGATGGGGCATTCACACCTTCCCTGGGCAACATGTTCCAGTGCCTCACCACCCTCATAGTGAAAATTTTCTTCCTAATACCCAATCTAGATTTACCCTCTTCAGTTTGAAGTCATTACCCCTTGTCCTATGACTACATGCCCTTCTAAAAAGTCCCTCTCCAGTCTTCTTGTAGGTCTCCTTCAGGTACTGGAAGGCTGCTATAAGGTCTCCCCGGAGCCTCTTCTCCAGGCTGAACAACCCCATCTCTCCCAGCCTGTCTTCATAGGAGAGGTGCTCCAGCCCTCTGATCATCTTCATGGCCCTTCTCTCTCCAACAGGTCCACATCCTTTTTATGCTGAGGAATCCAGAGCTGGACATAGTACTCCAAAAGGAGTACTGAAAGAGTACATGAAAGAGGAGGGCCAAGCAAATGTCAGTCATATGTGTCTGCACTGGGCTGGAGACACACCATCTGGTAAGAACTAGAATATCAGCTAATTCAGATCTATTGCAGTTTTCTCTCTGTCTTGGTCAGTTCATCCATTGGTCTGTCTGTCTTCAAAAGCTCTTTGTCACTGCTCACTTACTGAGTTGGCAAAAACTGTCATGCAAAAGGGCAATAAACATTCTAATTTAAACAAACTTCTCCAATTTAATGTAGAATTGTATTTGTTGTGTTTGGGATGGCAGAATATTTTATGTCATAAATTATAAAACCTGGGAAACAGATTTCTTTTTAAAAACACAACCAAAACCAACCTGATTTCAGCTATATTAATTCAGATGGGTAACTGATACTTTTGTTTAAATTTATCTCCTTTTGGGTAACACAACTGAAAAATTGTCACAATGAAAGCTTATTTTAGCAATAACATGGGTGATTTGACAGAAATACCAAATATGGTGAAGGGAGTGAATAATTTTATTACCCAGAACTTTTATGTTAGAGTGGCATGAAATGAGCAGCAAATCAACAATGCTAATAGGATTCTAGAAAACTAATCAGTTCTGGGGTATTTATAAAAACTTATCTTATTGATGAAGCAAATGTGTACACGAAAGAACTTACTCATCTGCAGCTCAAATGCTATTCCAAATAAGAATGGACATCTGGGATGGCAAATTACTACAGCAATAAAACAGTTGGTATAAAAAGTAGCAGCTTATTACCAGAATTAGCAATGAAGATGTTTACAGCGCGAACAGATGAGTTTGTGTAACAGACCTAGTCATACCATTTGCTGACAGCTAATTTGAAAGAAGCATAAGAGTAACACCTCCAGAGTAGAGAAGTTGCTTTGCTGCCTGCGTAAGGACAGTGGTTTTCAAACTCACGTAGCTGCACAGCAAGCACATAAGGTTCTCCAAGCCCTTAGAATGGTCCCTGGCCATGCTGGGACACACACTCTCTGTACCGGGTCTTGGCTTGAAAACAATTATAGGGTGGATCTCCAGACAGGGTCACAGCTCTCCCTCCACATCTGATACAAACCCACCACCCAGGAGGAGATTTTCCAGGGTAATTTTGGTTTCTCCTGGGATGGGAGTAATGCAAGTGAAGAGGAAACAGTGCACAAGGCCTCTGTATAAGCCAGGACATTTCCTTCATGCTTAGTCAAAAGATGTATGGATCAAGAAGATTAAGAGGGGAAGTCTGTCCTAAGGCAGAAAGCTAAATTACCCTCGCTAAAACTCAGAGGGCAGCCATAGTATAGCAGAATGAAACCATTAATCACAGAAGTGTTTTAGCCCAGCTGAAAGTGAGGAAAGGGAGAGCTAATGCTGAATTAGAGTGACTAGTGCAAAACATCTTGGCTGCATATTTCCATTAAATTATTTTTGGTTTAAGGTTGGAGAGTGAAGTAATACTCCTACCGCTAGCTTAACACCTGAAAAAAGCTTTTTATGTTTTTTGTTTCATTGGTTGTTTTTTTTTCCAAGTTACACATCAGAGAGAACTCTATTGCCCATGTTTCCAGCTCTGTTGTATATGGAGAAAAGGAGGATGCTGAATTTGGAAGACCTCCTTAGCGTTAGTGCTCATTCGTAGCATCACAAGGGGGCACCACAATTCTATTAAGTGACTAACCGGCTTTGCTGCTCATCAGGCAATGCCAGATAGCTCATCCTAGCCAAGCTACTGGATTAAACATACAATTTTTGAGAACAATCAATCTGAGAGCTCAAATCCTGTAATCGCTGCTGAGTAAAGATTACAGAATGTTAAAAATGTCATCATATTAAAGCCTAGTTCCACCAAATAATGCAATTCCACATCCTGGATCCCTTGGAGTCTTTTATCTTCAGTTCTTCTACCACACAGATGGTTGCTGCTCAGGAAGCAACCATTTCAGTGGCCTATTTGCTTTCCCTCTGCAAACTCTTCTGATCAAAGACTCCTGAGAGCACTCAGCCTTCCTGAAAACCACCCAATCTGAAACCACCCATGTGGATATATAAAGGGCTATGTGAAAGGTAAGGAATCTTGTGCAGGGTCCTCTCTAGCTCAGGACTGGGCACTGGCTGGTTTAACGTGCAGCATATTTCTCCTGATTGCTTTGGCTACGTCTTCAGAGAGTATGCACCTTTCTTCCATCAAACTAAAGATGTTACAGGAGTTGCTTTTGTTGTTATTGTTCAGAACCAGTTCATCTCAAGGTTGTAGCTATGACCATGGTACCAGAAAAAACTGTGGTTTTGTTTTCTCAAGTCAAAGATACTTTCAGGCTGAGTCTTTGGTGTGTATTTGTATAACAGTCCTCTAAAATACTAAACTGAATTACAGAAGAAGGAATATCAAATAACCTGTCCTTACCTGAGCTGGAATCACCAACACCATTGGTGACGAATTAAATGGTTTACTCAAACCAGTATCAAATACTTTTTATATCTTCTCTTGCTCTGAGAAACCAAATCTCTACCAGTAAAATATCGCCCCAACATGATTACAGAATAATTTCACTTTATGCATATGCACCTACACCACAAGCATGTGCAGCCTTAAAAGCAATACCTTCAGAACTCAACAAGTCACCTTGCAGAACCTTTGTAACAAAACCAGAGATTTTAAAAATACAATGTATACCAAGGAGAATTCCTTCCTTGTTACTCTGCGTAGCAATTTTGTATCTGAAATAATACTATCCTCCTGGTAGGCTGATTGGCACCTACCATATTCTATGATGACCTGTCAATGCGATTTTGCCCGTTTTTCCTGCCTTTTGTCTGCTCTAGCGCACTCTGATGCTCTGCAGCTGCTGAGCACCCTCCTTCGATACTGTGTGCTCTTCAGAGTTTACTGTCAATTTCCTCCATTTTCAACTCATGTATCCTTTCCATAAAAATCTCACAATAATCGCATTTCCAAACACATTTTTAAGCCAATTCCTGCAGACATTTAGTCATGTGAATAAACCATATTCTGATGAAATAATTCCAGTAATTACTAACACAGGGATTATGTGCAGAGAAGAAATCTGGACTGTAACATCGCTGGGGAAGGTACCGAGCAAGGTGTGTACCGGCAACTTACCTGTCAAACAGTTCTCCACCTGTGACTAATTCCAGAACAAGACTGATTTCTGTGGGGGTCTCAAATATCTCCTTCAGTTTTATCTGGTGAAGATAACAAAAAGGATTCATTTTGTTTATTTGTCTTCTTGCTGAGCATATCACATGCCTAACTTTTTTTTTTTTTTTTTTAGTTATTTTCATACCCCTCATATCTGAGCAACTTCTATGTAACACAGGAGATTAAGAAGCTGCTTTCATTAGTGCTTGTCAACACCTGTCTGCCAACCTTTGAGAGTAACTGAATATAAGACCTTTCCCACCCTCCAAGGGCTTACACCACCAACTTCCCCTGTCATTTACAGAGATTCTTTTGCATAGTTTCTCACTCAACTCTGTCAGAATATCAATAATTTATTTTAAAGTCAAGTATAATTCAACAGTCTTCCCTAATGAGCTGCTAATGCGCTCATGAGGAGAACCTGAAGCTTTAACCCAGGGCTCTCCCAAGTCTATATAGGAGAATCACAACAGCCATCTCTCAGGATGGAAAGAATTTAAAAAAAAAAACCAAAGTAACAAATGTGGAGTGAAAGAACAAGGCTAAACTTACAATGTTCGGATGCGAAAGGCGAAGAAGAACTCCAATTTCTGTGCGGACAATTTTCTTGTCTACCTGGTTAAAAGTGAGGAGGAAAAAAGTAAAAAAATTATTTCTATGTTCACCATAGAAACTTCTAGCTGTATCACAGGAAAATATGTATAAACAGCATTTCTATATCTCCTAGGAGAATAAGTTGATACGAGACACACAAGCCAAACATGCTGTAAGGAGAGTTTTCCTTTCACATGAGACAGCTACTATAAGAGAAAAACATCTGCATCTAGCAGGACGACTACAAATGTATACATAAGTCACACAAGAAGTAGAATATAGGCAAGACATCTGAAAAATGTGCTAAAATTCCTGTTTTTCCTCAAGTTCTGCCCTTGTCTATCGCTATGTATGTCGATTCAGTTTATGCCAGGATAGCTAGCTTCCTATTGACACACTGTTCAGCTGCTGTACTGGGAAAAGGTTTCTGCACATAGGATGTGTGCATCAAAGCAGTGTAACATACTACCTGTTTCCAAGTTGATGGCACAGATGCCATCAAGCAGACCATTTTAAGGGGGGTTGTGCGTTGTTTTTTTTTTAGTGGAGGCTTTTCTATCAAACGCAGGGTTTGGTTTTGATTTTGGTTTTTTACATCACATGGGAAATGAACAGTCATAACACATAAACTATCAAAACAGACATAAAACTACCTTCAAATTCTTAGTGAAGAAGATGCATGCTTAAAAATGATCGCTTTTCTTTATCACCTGAAAGAAGAGATGTACTTCTCAGCATTTTATTTTTTCCGGTGACAACCAAATGCAAGTATCAGTCACACTGAGAACTACAGGATAGGCAGAATTTGATTCTCCCCTTGTGTCAACCAGGAATGATTCCAGGTTAGTAATGCCACACTGCTCTGACAGTGGTAAAAATGAGTGGAGAACTAGAGCCCTCAGGGATTTCTTGAAACTCATTGACATTTAACCTTTTTTAGTGGCTCTGCCAGAAAGCAAAATGAAAGAAAGAAAAAAAACAACTTTGGGCAGATTCAGTGCGTGTGAGAAGCAGCAGAAAGCAAAAATCAAAGAGGAATGAAATATTCCATTACCTGAACACCTAACTAGAGGTAAAGAACATGGTCAATAACTAAATCTCCACAGGTAAACGCCTGCTCTGGAATCAAATATAGGACCCATTAAGCTCTGTGACCATCACACACTTTCTAAACTTCATTGCTTTTTACTCCAAATGCAAGTGTTTTTTCCTTGCTCTTGCCTGCTACATAAATACTAAGAAGCAGGTTTGAAGAATGGTCTCCTGGGCAGTTTTCCTAAAATGCTGTGAGCACCAGCCTGTGGTCTTACTCAGTTTCAACATCCCCTTGCATCAGTGCAGTTTTTCAGCTCTGGGTTACTTTTGTGAGTGCAAACACACAGCCAGGGGCTCCAAGCTCACTGCTGGGTAGCAAGGGGCTCTTGATTGAGAAAGTAATACATGTCTGGACTGTTTTCATATGCTTTGCACCTTGGACAGGATCAGAAAAATTAATGTACAATATTGCATGGACAGGCATTTCCCCAGGAAAGTGGTTTAGACTGAGCAATTTACCTTATCCAAAAAGCACCACTACAAACTGAACAACCTACAGTTTGTTTTCTGCAGTTTTGAAAATGTTTGCGCATCAGGCATGCCTGGCAACGAGCATGAAAGAGCCTGTCCAAACGCTAAAGATGCTTCCTTTTGGCACTGAGTAGTGACAACTGAGAAACTATAGAGGCCTCCTCTCATCTTGCAGGTGGCAACAAATTAGGGGGAAAAGTGAACTGAGACTCAGTTTCAGGTTCTTGCTTTCCTAGACATTTACTCTGCAACCACAGGCAAGTCCCTCTATGATCCAGTTCCTGACCTGACACAAAACAGTAGACTTCCATCATATTTCCTCAGGTGGTGGTATGAGGAAAACATACTTAAAAATTCAAGATGCTAAGATGCAATGGCAAATACGCCACAGAGAAACACTTGGGAGTGTTCCATATTTATAACCATCCCAGAAAATGGCTATTGGGATAGATCTTACAACAGAAACCTGCATGTATAAGTGGTAAGAATTGTTCCAGAGTAAAAGCAGCAGCATATGTAGTCATGGCATTTTATTACAGACAGCCTGTTTTATCACTTTTATTTTCGTACCTTCTCCTACACTAAATATAGAGCTATATCAACATTTATCTTCTTTCAGCTCCTTCCAACAAAATGTACCTACTTATATCAGGGCCAAACCTATTTTTAGTTTGGGCAGGATTATCAGCAATTCAACTACTTATATTCCTGACAGAAATTATTTTATAGGATGACAGTCAGACATTTCACTCTATACTGTATGTTGCTAGAGTAACAAATTTTAAAACTCAGATCATTTACCCAGAATATCCAATTACCACAAATGTTTGGGCAAATTAAGTATGTTTGGCCCTACAGTACATTTTAGTAAGCAAACCAGGAGCTGTGACTGTAGCACAGGTCAGCATCTGCATGCTGGCTTTAATCTAACTGGGCAAAGTACCTGCAGCAGCAAAGATACAAAGACTTGAACCTGGGAGCAAGAGGCAGTACAAGAACCCAGCGCGCTGAACTGAAACATCTATCTGTACTGCGGAAGGACGCACGGCTTCGCGGCGTTACCCGGGATCACTAGACAAGTGGCAGCGTGCTGTGTGCATTTAAAACTGCAATCGTATGTCTTGTTTACGGACAGGCAGGCGTAAGATTAACAGCATTAACAGAGTATTTCGCACAAGCAAGGTCCAGGAAGTTAGGCCAGCATTTGCAAGTGTGGGTGAATGAAATTATCCACCCCTTAATTTATATTAAAGCATTTACATAAACAAGGTTATTATTCCTAGTACTTTGCCTCTCCAGTTATTTAATTTCTCTAGAATTAGGGATGTATCCATTTTATAGATATGTCTGTACAAACACTGTGTCATTGAAATTTGATACTGGTCATGCAGTGAAGTAGCGCTAGGTCTATAATCAGTCTATTTGTGATTTATACATTTCAGACTATTTTGACAAAGGAAAGGGCTGGAAAAATCCTTAATGAAAGCTGAGTACCTTCCATCTGAGATGGTAAGGTGGAATGATGATACAAACCCCTGAGATATGAAAGTGTTGCCTCTATCCAAATCAAATGAAACGAGATAAAATTAACTGTCACTGTACAAAGATTAATCCAGCTGCTGCCTTGCAATATGGTACACCATCCCAAAAACACATGGCCAACAGATGTACAGACCCCTCAAACTTAATAGAGAGCAAGGAGTACAGCACATTCCTCATCCTGCAAGTCGTCTCTGCTGCCCTCCTTCCCCAGGGCACTGTGGACATGGAGAGGCACATCTGGCCAGGTGTGTGACCACTATGCAGGTTGGGTGGCAATACTGTGCCCAGGCAAGTGGTGTGAAGCAATCTATGCAAACGGCTCGCAAGGAGCTTCACAGCACTACCCACCTCAGGGAGAACGTCCATCCCAGCTCTGCACAGCTGCTTATTTAATATCCCACTTACTGATTCACACAACTCTAATTTGAGCAATGAATGCGTTATTGAACCAACAGGTCAGACTCTGAGCGTGTACTTCTCTGCACTTAGAGGAAGCATGCCGCAAATCATTATTGGCTTGCTACCACACTCTATTAAAAAGTGCTTCCAAGAAACAATTTTTATGTTCATCTCAGCTGAAGTAACTGCTCTGCAGCCTAACCCTTTCTGTATTTTATGGAGTGAATTGCTAATTACCATTTATAACTTTGCCATTATTTTGTCTTCTCACAGTTAATCTGAAATATTAAAACCTATACAGATACAAACTACCTGCAAGCAGAGCTGCCAATTCCCTACTAGTCTAAAAGGTCTGTTCCCAATTGTCACAATTACACACAGGGCTGCTGGATTACTCAGGTCCTCTTAAAAGGTTTCAAGAAAAAAAAATTAGCTTGAATTTATATAAATCTTCACAAGAAGAAGATTCAAAGTACATATTTTCTATACAGTTTTAGGTTTTGCTTTTTAATTTCAGAGTGTCCTGGGTAGCAGGAATTCCAGTTTCTGCCTAGCTGAAACATAGAATATCTTCTCAGAAAGTCTTTTAGTCAAGACTTCAAGATTAAGACCCTCTAAAGATGACTTCTGAATGTGCTTTTTCATCTTTGTAAAGCTGTGTAGTACTACCGAAATCATGCATCTGAACTGGTCTACATATGTCAGTCTTCACCATGTCAGTCTTCACCACAAGTGATAAAGAATCTTGGGGGATACAAAAAGTGATATGACAGAAAAATCGCAGAACAAATGAAAATAGATGCTTTATATGTGACCCAGTCTATCCCTCTGAGTTACTGTGGCGCAATTCAGTAACCCCCACAGCAGTGGACAGTGGGTAAAAGCAGAATTAAAAAAAGCTGACCCTTCTGAATGAGAGGATACTTCTTTGTTCCAACTAGGGCATTTATTTAACACCTGCTTCAGGTGATTTGATTCTTTGCATGACCTTTTTTTTTTTT